>JAGKTI010017193.1:0-18732 GCA_018397915.1 Birgus latro | reverse complement strand
ACATGGCAAGTGAACTTGGAATTATCCGATGTAGACTAAACATTGTGTTAGAGTTCAGGCTAAAACAAGGATAAAAAAAAAAGATTCACTTTTGTGAACAATCAGTCAAAGGTTAAGGTTAGACGGAAATATTGGGAATAATGACTTCTGGGTAAAGGAACCTTGAACAGATTTGACCTCAATTAAACCAAAGTTGGTAGCAGGGTTAAGGATTAGGTAAAAATGTAATTCGATTTTTTGAGTAATCTGACAAATGTAAAGGTTACAGGGCAGACTCTAGTGTTCGGCCTATAGATCAGTTGGTGGCTGCCAGTGTTGCATTCTCTTTGAGTTCTTTGCTACATTATCAGGCCCCACATCTGTATGAAATTCGATACCGACTTGCTTCATATCAAGACAGTTTAACAACAGTTACATTAAATATTTGAAGTGTTATCTTCAAAATAAAGCATGTTCATTACTAGCCAATGTTCGGTGGGTGCAACGTGCTCGTTGGAATGGCCATTATCTCTGACAGTAACTACTGTGCCTCATCGAGTGTGATTTTTTTTAAGCCTAATATAGGCCAAATATACATTATGAACTAAAACCAGAATTTAAAGTATGCAATCAGATATTGAGAATACCATGATTTAACTTACTGCCACTGCTGGCAGAAGAGCAGTGTAATTTCCCGTGGATGTTTCTTTAAATCTGCAAGTTAGGAAGCTTCTCAAATGCGGTATATAACTGACAAAGAGATGTGTGAATATTCTGAGTTTCATTAAATGTATTCAATTTATAACAAACATGTTACCGTTATTCTGGGTCCTCAGAGTACTGAATCACCTGAATAAACATTTTCTACATACCTTGAATAGCAACAGTTGGCTTAGAGAGTGGGTGATGGGTGACCGCGTGTAGGGTTATATAAATCCCGTCAATGATAGTGGGGGAGACTTCGACTGGCGTGTGTGTAGGGGTGGGCGCCTCCCCACTTCCGTCATCCCCCCGTCCTTCTCCACTCCGTCTGGCTCTGACTCGTCTCAGCTTGGTGGTGATGAGGAAAATCACCATCACTGCAGTAAAAGAGGTCATTATTGTACACTTCAGGCATATTCTTGACACCTAACGAGATTTTCAAGGACCTCTTCCTAACCAAGTTATTTCTGTGTCTGGTACATTAATATCTCCTGTATGTTGTATGTACAATTTTGTACCTAATCAAAGCATGGATAACAAACAACAGAATCATAAGCTGTTATATGCAAAATAAATAAAGGAAAAATTCTCAAATATCTCCAAGTGGACAAAAATACGAACCTGTCTGAGCATCCGTATTTTGTACAGTTGGAGACATACAGATCGATTCAATTCATTATACCGAATGACGAAATAGTATGCGATGACTTTCGAAACAATGTTATGCAATCTTCAGGCATCAACAAATGTTTCAGATCATCATGTGAGTCGCAAAGTTGTTCAGCTAAAAATTGGGTTGATGTTATTATCCACTACCATATGATAAGGACGCCATGCATTTTACCAATGACAGGACGGAAGGAGGGAAGGAATAATGAAGAACTAGCACCAAACCATATTATGGCTACATAACACTAAGGCAGAAGGAAGCGGGGGAAATAGTTATATTAAATGTATGATGTGTAGAGCAGTAAGAAAACTGATAATATTGGAAATAGTAACAGGAGGAGGGTCACCTCTAAAATCTGCAGGCTCTAGGGGCCGACGTTGTGAGGAAAGGAAAGGAAAAGCTGAGAGACGGTGTTGGAGTGTAAATGAGCAAACAAGAAAAAGGTGACGGATAATCACTGAGCAGTTGCAGTATGAACACACGGGCTGAGAGTCAAGGCTCATTAAATGACCATGCATGAGGATGGTATGGCCCAAGCGACGACAAGCAAGTCTGGATCCCCATCGACGATTGGGGTGGGTTGATATGTGGCAGCGAAGGACTGAGGGTTTAAGACTATGAAGTTTATTTTAAACTTGCAGATTACATGAAAATAGCCAACGTTCATGGAAGGTACGAGTCAGAAGAGGAAAACAATCAAGAGCAGGAATGGGGCGGAGAGAGGACCTAGAGGAGAGAGTAGCATAGCCTGCCAAAGAGTCATTTTGTTCATTACTTGTAATCCCAGTATAGCTAGGAACCTAGCGAAAGCGAATTGCCTTTTTCCGAACAGAAAGGCGGAACAGCCATTACTTAATTTGGGTGATTAGAGGATGAGAAGAAGGTGTGGTGTGTATGGAAGTGAGTGCACTGAGAAAATCGAAGTTAACAAGGATGGATGGAGAGAACCTAGGAAACGACTTTAAAAGAATAATAATAGCATACAGTTCTGCAGTGAGAATACTTGCAACAGAAGGAGGCGAACTTTGGAAGGAGGAGTCAAGGAACACAACAGCAAACCCGATACCACTGCAAATTTTGGAGCCGTCAGAAAAGATATGCATGACAGAACAGTGGCAGGACATATAGTATATTCCAGATTTCTGGGAGCGAAGAGTACCTAGGGGAAGAAGAGACTTAGAACAAGGGAGAAAAGAATAGTAAAACACGGCAGGAGGCAAAAGTCAAGGTGGGAAGGAAACTGGATGAATTGGAAGAATAGGAGGAAAGGTGAAATCAAAAGCGTGAAGAAGGGTGGGGACCCGAAGAGGGAGTGGAAGAGATTGGAGACCGAGTGAAAAAAGCGTTGGAGAAGACTGGGAAGACGGAGTAACTTATCTGTAGGAAATGTGCATACAACCTAATAGTAAGAATAAAACGACTGTAAGAGAGGGGGGGGAGGGGAATGGCTGATGCAGCACAAAGACGTGCAGTGGGAATTGATCGAAATGCACCAATAGTTTAACGCAGACCAGCATGTTGTATGGAATCTTGCTTTGAAAATGTGCGAGACATGGTTGCCATAACCGAGCTTAAAAAGAATAAGGATGGAGTGAAGATGAAGTTTGACACCATCAGCATCTAATGAAAGATGAGGCAGGGTTTGCGGCAAACGAAAACGATGGTGAGGAGAAGACTTCAGAGAAAAAATGTGAGCATTCCAATTAAACTGGGAGTCAAAATGATAAGGGACGTTCGGGAAGAGGGATGTTATACAAGCAAGAGAAGGCTGCGGTATGGTTCGCGAACGAGTAAAAGTTACCACACAGGACTTAAAAGTAGAAAAACGAAAACCATGAGTAGTAGCCCATGTGGAGGAAGCATCAATGCTGGCCTCCAGAAGGGACTGGAGACAGGCAGGTTTGAATCTTCTGCATAAATAGCAAAATCATCAACATACAGAGAGGCCGAAACAACCACTAATTTCTATAAGAAAAAGGGTAGTGCTAAGGACGCAGGTCCTTATGTTGGGGAAAGGCACGGGATGGGTGGTCTTTTAGACAGCCATGAAAGGTTCGGAAGGAAAGCAAAATTTTGAAGAAAAACATCTATACTAACATTCAGACCAAGAGAATGAAGATAAAGAAGATGATACATCCATGCTGTATTATTGGCCTTTTCTAAATATAAAGATGGCAATGACCGACTGGATAAAATAATTGAGTCTAAGAAGAGGATCTGAAGCTGCTGTGTGCTTTGCGGCACCCAAACCGTACGGGGGAAAGAAGGCAATGGGATTCAAAGTGCCACATAGTCGAGAACTGACCATTCGTTCAAGAAGTTTACATGAACACATAGTCAGAGCTATGGGATAGTAATCTTGAGCATGGTGACCAGGTAGGCTTAAGAAACGGGAGAATGGTCACTATACGCTAGCTGGGAGAAAGGACATGTCTCGTATGGGCAGATCCTTTAACATAGTGTAACGAATATCATCAGGTCCTTCACTTGTATTTCTACAGGACATATGTGAAAACGACAATTCGCGAAGAGGGAAGGAAGCGCTGAAAACTCCCTCAGCTGACAAATTAAAAAAAGATTGGCACGGATTAAGAATAAGACTTGAAGTGATGCAATTCTGGAGAGATGAGACCCACTATTAATAAGACTAACATAATTACTCAAAGCATCCACAGTAATTAAGAATCAGCCACGGGGCGGCCATCTTGGGTGGGATATGTTTGCCTGATATCCTACGAAGTCGGGACCAATCTATCGTAACAGGATTATTAAAAAAAAAAAAAAAAACATAATCCGTCCAAATAGAACGTCTGGTCTGACGGATGGTACGGCGGAAGGCAGCGGAAGCTTAGCGAAATAAGAGGAGGCTATGAATCCAAGCAGACATGGACTGTTTACGAGAAACCTCTTGCAGACGGCACGTTTCACACAGAGGACTCGCGAACAAGTAGTACACGAAGGTACACGTTTGGCAGTAGAGATTGCGTGTCACGGGGAGTCGCAGTGACAGCAACAGTTAAAATCAGGACAAGGAAGGACAGCATATCTTGTAGAGATGAAGAAGTGGGAGGAAGACGGGGCACTGTAAGGGAAGAAAATAACTCACAGTCAACAGCAAGGAACTGCCAACGGGGTGCAAGAGAAAGAGGAATGTCAGAGGCAAGAGTTAGTTTGAGAGGAAGATGATAACATAAAAGATTTTCCAATGAAAAGTGTGAGAAATCGAAGATGAGCAAGAGGTAGATCGAAGCAAGAGAAGGAACGATTACGGGGTCAAATTGAGTAAGGATGCCAGTGTTATGAATAAAGAGTCTTGAGAAGACAAAACTGTTTTAGTAAGCGTCCTCCAGTTGTGATCACAGAGTCACCCCATAGGCAATGTCGGCAACTGACATCACCAAGACGATGAATCGGAGGAGGAAGGAAATGAAGGAGCGAAGCCAAGCTTGAAAAATCAAGAGGGAAAGAAATAGGAGTTAACAGTGATTCACTGACGGAAAATTGTCAGTGATAATGATTCAAAATACTCGTACTGAGGATCCAGGCATGCAGAGGGGCAGTCAGTTGTCTTTATCTCACTAGTACGGATTCATTTGGAAACAAAGTTTTACCGGCGCACTGAGTTTTTTTTTTTTCTTTGACATATGCAAACATGGCACATTATCGACTGCCACGTTTACAGATGCTGTATATCTGTTACAAATACGGAGCTGGAGCATAATAATAATGCACTAGCGTTGCTTACGCAGCATGTATACTACTGTCTTACATGATTATACAAAATCATGTACAGTGTACAATGCGAACACTTTCACGGTACAGTAGGAGTACATCAGGGGCCAACTTGGAACCCAGTTCTTCTTAATGTGGCTGTTATGACTTTATCAAGGCAATTCAGAGCCAGTTTACCCTGGAAACTCCTCTGTGTTGAGGATCTGGCGTTTTTACCGGACTGTTTGGAAGAAATAGAAGGTAATTAGAGAAGGGAAAAACAGGTCGGAAGAAAAAGACCTGTTAGTGAATGTTCAGAAAAAGATAATCAGTAATTTGGGAGATGGATTGTATATGACAGTGGAGGCTGATTTTATACTGTATGTAAAAAATTGACGTAGGTAGGATTTACTATGTAAGTGATGTAACCAATTAATACATAAAAGGTTTAGTGGTATCGGATGATTGGAAATCATTCAGAAAGCTGTTATCTGAACAATTCGAATATTCTCTCTTTGCTTTTCTAGTAAGCTATACACAACTAACATAAGAATTCTGAACGTCTGTGGTAGTGGAACATGGATAAGCAAAAGGGTAAACAAAGGCAAGAAGGTACTTAAGTGAGAAATGCTTGAAGGATATGTGATATTTAACAGCAGAATGTGTTGTCCAGTACAAAGATGTTAAGTATCGCTGTCACTGTTGTTGTTGCTGCAGGCTTATCAAGATGTCAACCCACTGGGCTGCTGGTTTACATTATCCCTTTCTCCCAGCTCACCGTCGACTTTTCATGGGATCGGAGGGGGGGAGGGGTAGAGACTGCTTTTATATATGGGCAGCCGAGTTGCCACCACGTGAAGGTGTCCCTCGCAGCTAGGCACAGAAACTATCAGCGAAATCTTGCTTATGGTTAGAGTCAGGTGGCTCTGATAATTATATGAACAGTTAAAGAGGCAACTTCAGAATGGTGTACTAATAAGAATGTGGATGGCAGAAGAATGCGAGGTAATTGAAGAAAGTTCTGGGACAAGTCTAAAAGATGTTCTTGGGTATGGGGTTTAACTATGAATGCACAAACAGACTGTGCATAGCGATGTGGCAGACGGTATGTACAATCGCCCAAACAAGTGATGACTCGCTTTCTTTAAGTTTCAGACTAAACTCCCTGAATATAGCAACCTTTTTATAATCTTTTCCATAATTTGCCTGCCCTACAAACTTAATTAATGGTGCTGAAGGAATGAAAATATTTGATCCTGTGAAAATATGAGTTAAGGTTCGTCTCCAGTAATTTAGATTAATAACAATAATTAAATAGCGATATCGGGCACGTTTATAATCGCACCCAAGCTGCCCACCGCCCAGAGGGCAACTTGCAAGGACTTATTATCACGCAATGAGAGGATGTTTATCTCTCCATCCATCACTGTCACGCTTCCCTCTCACCCCCCACTTTTTTCTACCAACAGTATTCTTCATTTTCACTCTTGCTTTTGGCCATCACCCTTTCCATCTTCTTTCATGAGACTGCCCTATAGATTCTTTTATATGTTGAAATTTCATTGTCAGCAGAAATTACCCTTTTCACTTCGTCTAAAACTCTCAAATCTCCATCTTGAATGCCGAATTGGGGAAATAGATGTATGCTACATTATGATAGGCCTACTAGTCAGAAAGAAGTGCTATGGAAATACTGTGGAGCCGCAGTATTGTCTTGCTCCCATTGCACGACATGAGATAAGCTGCAAAAGGACGTGACTCTGGGCCAGGCTAAGGTAAAAGGGTATAGTCGTTTTCCAGTAATCTCACCTTTTCACTAATTTCAGTGGATAGCCTTCATTATTGCTTTTTATCACTCCACTGTTTGCTCACAGTATTCACGGTTTTGCGGTTATGGCATTGTTTTTCCGCCTGAATTTCATCCCACAGAGAGACACATATATTTTCGTGATTTGATGACACTCGTGATTTGGACATAACATTTAACAATATAGTTCATTTTATGCAAAATTTCCCCCTCAATATTGTTGATTTTGGTTGTATAACAACCATTACGAGAGTATCAGCATTCTCCTGAAACAGTTGAGCTTTAGTCTGTGTGTTTCATATTCTTTCGTATGGCAAGAGCCTTAGCTTTAGTATATTGTGGTTCCCATTACCGTAATGCGAAATATACACATTAATAACATTTATATACTGATTTTTGGTGTTGTTTACCTAAATACTGTTCTTTTCGGTGTGCAATAAAGGAATTATAACTAGGCCGTGGCAGTTGCAACATGCCATATTCTGAGGGAAAGGTACTAGGAAGTGGGTAATTACCTCTTTGGGCGTTTGTACACATATTGTATGTGGCAGTATTTTTTTTTTAATGCAGAGATGACAGCACTAAAGACTTGAAACCCACAAACTTGTCCCCTCCGGCAAAAAAAAAAAAAAAAAAACTAAATTCATGATCCTGTAATTTTGAGATGCTTGTTCACAGTGCAGTTATTAAACTGTTGGTCATAATCAAGAATACAGACTGACCTGATCTGCTGCATACATGAACTAGAATGGCACTCATTAGAGCGCATACCTCCGCCAACGCCCTATCTTGCGATGTTAAAGAAAGTGAAAGAAAATTCCTGGATCCGCAACTTTATCCGGATCCGCACCAAAATTTAGTGGAGTGTATCCTGGGTCAAGGCCCATTCTTCTACCAGGTTTCGTGGAAATCCGTCCAGTAGTTTTGTGTAATCTTGCTCACAAACCAACCAACCAACCAACAAACAAACGAAGAGGGGTGAAAACATAACCTCCTTGGCGGAGGTAATGACTGGGAGCATCAGTTAACTCTTGCATTAAAGAGTTGGAAAAAAAAGGGGTGAGCGTACGCTAGCAGGCTCGCGTCGTGAGGAGGGGATGCAAGGAGATATTTCAAGAGGGCAGTAACGAATGAAAATGCAGCAGTAGAGAGACAAAGATGCAACAGTGCGGTGAAGATAGAAGTTGAAGAAAGTCAGTAAGAGGAAGGGAGCTGGATGATACGAAAGGCCTATGACTCCGCCCTACTAATAAGAGCTATGAAGGGGGAGCCTCACCACACCTGCGAGTTGTCCTCCATATAGGGGCGAATAAAACTCCTAGAGCAACAGCTGTGAGTGTGTATACAAGCATGAAGCTGGCCTAGCACACCCAATTTCTTGGAAGCAGATTTTGCAAGACAGCTAATGTGATTTTTCCATGATGGGTCCTGAGAGAATGAAACGGAAAAGATGTTGAGAGATTAAGGACTGAGTTGTATATTCCCGAATAATGAAGGTACTGCGGGAGATTTTAGTTGTTGGATTTTAGTTGTAGGAACTGAGTTTTAGAAGCATTAAAGAGAACAGTGTTTCATATACCACAGTCAGGTATGTCGGCCAAATCAGAAATCAGATATGTCATACCTTCGTTTCATGATTGCTGAAGTAACTGCTGTGATTAATGCTGTGAGAAGCAGATGGAGAGGTGAGGTGTGGAGTCATTGGCGTTTGAGTAGATAGGGTTAGACGTGCAGCTCAAAAGATCGTTGACGAAATGAGGGACGAGAGTTGGAGACAGGATGGAACCCTGAAAAACACCACTCTTGATAGTTCTAAAGTAAGAACACTGGCCAAGTACAACATCTATAAAATGACCAGAAAGGAAGGTAGAGATAAAGGCACTGATAGAAGGCCAGAAACTGTAAGGGGGATTGTTGAAAAATTGAGATATGTGGCAGATTCGCTTAAAAGCCTTAGGAATGACATGTGCAATAGCAAAGCCTTTGCTAAAGTTCCGAAAAGAGGATAAAGGTCAAGAGTGGAGCGTCAAAGGCAGAGCCCATGCTGGTGATTGGAAAGAAGGCTATACTGGTAATTGAGAAGTTTTTTTTTTCTTTTTTCAAGAATAGATTCGAAACATCAGAAATACAAAATTTTAAAGCAAATGGGCGAGAGTAAGAGGGATGGGAACTGCCCTGGCATCCTTCTTTGAGACAGGCTACAAGAGAGCAAACTTCCAGCAAGAAAGAAAGGTACCGTACAGTACAATTCGACAGACATTGGTGACAGAGTTTACTTAGACAAGAGGCCAGTATAAAAGCACAGTTCTTGAGAACAAAAGTAGGGACACGATCAGGACGGGATATCTTATTAAAATTAACTTCAATAATGGCAGAAAGTATTTCACCAGAAGAAATTATAATAACAGACATAAGAAAGTCAGAGGGGAAGGACATGGAGTGGCTGGACCAGAACCGTCCAATGTGGAACTGCAGGAGGCCGAAGAGTTTTATCTTTTCAATAGAAGAAACAGCTACAGGGCCATCAAAGCAGAAAAGAGGAGGGGATGGGGATGAAACAAAGCTGTCAGCAGGCTTTTGGGAGAAGCTGGAAGAATTTGAGTCATATTTCACAGCATTTAGTACGAATGAAATCATTCTTAGCTGGGTGAAAAACGGAGTCAGCATCATTCTGTGAAGAAATGTAAAACACATGGGAGTCAGGGGTGGGTTGGCGATGGTGCCGTTTGTTGGCCTTCTCCTGTTTGTGGACAGCATTAGAACAAGTGTCATTAAACCAAGGCTTATTAGCATTTTCCAAAGGGTAAGAGAAGGGAATGTATCCTTTCATGTCGGTAATGCACGAAGTGCACTCTGATAGGTCCGAACATTGGATAGAAAAATCATTTTAGGGAAAACAAAGAATTGCCTAAGGGCCTCCCAGTCTGCAGCCCCAAGAGCCACAGTCGCTCCTTCTGAAAACTGTCCATGGGGCATACTGGAACAGTAGGACAGGATAAAATTATAAATTTTGAATCAGAGGAACCCAAATGAGACAAAGATTAACATAGTAAGCAGATGGACTACTTGTAAAAGAAAGGTCAGGTATGATAGAACTCTCTCCAAAGCGGTCAGAGATATGGGTCGGGTGTTTAACATGCTACTCTAAATCATTAAGGATGGAAAAAAATGTAAGGTTGTTCATCAGGTGAATCAGTGAATGGAGAGGAAAGCCAAAAGTGGTGGTGGAGAGTAATGAAATCACCAAGGATGGAGATTTTGGAGCAAGGAGAGATGGGAAGAACATGTTCCATCTTAAAAGCAAAAGAGTTAAAGATTTTTGTAGTCAGAAGAATTAATGTTAAGTAAACAGCACAGATATACAGTATTTAGCTAGTGAATGATAGGATGGCCAAAGCTAGAGTGTAGATATTTCAGAGGAAGAGTTGTTCTTGCACACAGATATTTATTTAGTTTACAAAGGGCTTCTCACAGTGAAGGGATCGATGAGAGCTAAACATAGTCCCTCCAACTCAACAGAACTACCTTAACCTGAATCCCCTCTCAGGGGGGTCCCCTTGACGTGGTGGTGGGGTTTGAAGCATGGCTGGCAGTGCCGCCTACTCTGGAGGCTTGCCTACCTTTGTAGGGTTCGTTATTTGTCGGCCTTGTTAACCAAGCACACGGGTAGAGGAGGCCTGCTGGTGATGTTGCTTGTCCCTGACCATTTTCCATCTTGGGTGGAGTTTTTGTCTTCCCAGGTGTTTGCTGTGCGTGGCATTCCATAAGGCTGGGAAACAGTAGTCCTGGGGGTTGGGCAATGCTGCACGATATGCCCTGCTGCTAGCAACTCACTTCTTTGGTTCTCTAGATGGGCAGCCTGCCCGACTAGGCCAATTGGCTGGTCGCTTTTTGGCTAGGGTCAGGTGGTCACTGGGGGCCTGGCAGCTCCTTTCGTCCTGGATTCACCCTTCTCTGGGCCCCCCATTGGCTTCCTGCAAATACCTTCTCACTACCTCTAGGGTTGCCAGCGGTGTTATCCTTAGCATATGACCTCGCCTTGTTGGGCTCCATGGTGGGTGGAGGAGTGAAGGAATAAAGTATTTGATAGAGCTATATGGACATGTCACAAAATATTACTGCTGACAACTCTGACTCTGCCCCAGGACTTTCTGGACCATGGTCCCTTATTGCCATGCTGGAGCCTTTCCAGACCCCTGGGAACTGTCCTTCCTTGTCCCAATTTTCAGCTGGGACTGGGAAGCATTCACGTCGGGTAGGTGGGATAATGGGGATAGGCTCAAAGAAATGGCGCCTGTATAATATGAGAAATATCTAGTGTTGAAATCCTTTATGGGCAGGTAAGTGCTAGATACTGATATTTTTTTTATCACCACCATGCCATTATGTCTGCATGTGGCAGAGAACCTGAAATCTCATCATAGGGGAATGGAGGCATCCTGGTCAGGTGTCCTCCCCAGAAGAGTGCTCCTGATTACTGTCTCTGCCCTCTGTTTCTGGTGCTGATGTTACCTCTGTTCCTCATGATACCTTTAACCAATGTAAAGGTGTCATTTTTTCCACTGACCTCCACTGATACTCAGAGGCATGGTTGTTGGAGGAATTGCGATCTTCCGGTATTGTGACCGTTAAGTGCCTGCAAAAGAAATTTAGATGGTGTTTTGACCCCAGTTCCGACCTTGCTCCTGACAATTACAAGTTAGCCTTATCTGCTTTTGTTAAACTGGCTTCGCTGTTGCTTCCTGTGAAGCCATACGTGACGACTCCAAAGCGCTATTTCCACTGTCATAGGTATGGACATGTTAGCTGATTTTGCTGCCATGCAAAGGCTGGCCTTCCAAGTGTCTGTTTTCTATGGTGGACCAAGTCATGACAGTGGCTGTCCAAGACCTCTTAAATGCTATCACTGTGGAGGTCCGCATCCTATAAATTCTAGAAACTGCCATCGCTACTGCCTGGAAAAGGAGATTTTATCCATTCGAGCACATGAGAAGGTTTCGTTTCCTGAAGCTAAGAAGAGTCCAGAATAGCCTCTTCCACCCCTGGGTTACTTATGCTGCTGTCCTTTCTGGAGTGCCAGTGCGCCGCCTGCTGTCTCAGAAGCTGCCTCGACCCATTCCATTCCCCACTTCTCCATCTGATGATTTGCCGGGTGCTGTCCTCAAGGTTAGCACTGTGTATGAGACTGTTCGCCCACCCTCTACTCCTACTACTTCTGCCCCCACTTCGGCAGTTGAACTTGTCCTGCCATATCCAGCAAGCCCAAAGTTCCATCCATACCAGGCAAATGTCACAGCAATTTTTCAGAGTCCTCTGGTCCTGAAGACCATCCACATAAGGTCTCTGCTGTGGAACCGTGTGTCGACCTTTCACCTGTTTCCTCTGCCCTGGAGGCTTTGGTGTCTAGCCAGTTGGAAGCTGAAGTTTATGGTTCATCTGTGGTCCGGTCCCCACCTGGAGATGCCGTTGCAGAGACCTTTGTTGCTTCAGTTCTACCGCACAGGATATCGATTACACAGGGTTCTGGTCCTGTGAACCATACTTCTACTTCTGGGGCTTCTGATGGTGACACTGGCCAACCCACATCACCCAGGGTGCCTCCAAGCCACCTTCCATGCAAACTGTTGCTCCATCGCAGAAGAGGAGTGTTGTAAATCTTTCTTCTTCCTCGTCCCCACGTTTGCCTTTGATTGTTTGGGATATGGTGCTGGTTTATGGTGCTGGGCAGGCTCTTCCTAAGGGCCTTCCTTAGGATCATTCCAAACCCGCTCGCTTGTCAGTTGTACAGTCCTGTACCATAACCTGATTCACCCTCCTCTATGGGTTCTATCATTCAGTAGAATTGTCGGGGTTTACTTGCCATCTATGAAGAACTGTATCATCTTGGTGCACAATTATCGCCTATATGCATGTGTATCCAAGAGACCTTGGTTGTCGATGCTGTTCCTTCTGGTCCACCTGGCTACTGTGCTTTTTGTTCTGATCCCGTGCCAGGCCAAGGTCGCCATGGAGGTGCTGCTATCTTCCTTTGCCAGGATATTCCATTCACTCAACTGAACATTTCCACTTCCCCGCAGGATGTTGCTGTCTAGGTGTTTTTATGTCGTTAGTATACAGTTTGTAGTCTTTATCTTCCTCCTAGTGCTATTGTCGAAAGGGCGGATCTGGAAAACCTAGTTAACGCCCTTCCTTCTCCCTTTCTGTTACTAAGATATATGATTGATCATCATTCACTGTGGGGCGACAGTGGGGCCAACCCTCGGGGTGTTATCTTGGCTTCCTTAGTGAAAGAGGAGTAGTTGGATGTTTTGAATTCCAATGAGATGACTTATTTCCACAGCCGAACTGGAACTTTTACTGCTATTGATTTGTTCTTGTGCTCAGCTGATGCTGTTTTAGATTTTAACTGGGATGTGTTGCCAGACCTAATGGCAAGCAACCATTTACCATTACATTTAGCTGCTGCTGAGGGTAGACCGCAGCTTCGTCTTCCTCGCTGGGGTCTGGATAATGCTCACTGGCCACTTTTCCTGGAATTAAGTCCCAATGCCTTTTATGGCAGTGAGTTGGGCGTTTGCCAATTTTTATTCAGCATTTTTTATCTAACCATTTCTTAAGGGTCGGAGTGGGAAGAGTACTTTCTTGAAGATGGGGTAGCACAGGGCGAGTATCCTTAGTGTTACTCTCTTTGCTGTGGACATCAACAGTGTAATCAGTGTTCTTCCTGAACGTGTTCGTGGGTCATTATACGTGGATGACCTTTCAATTTCCGTCACTCCATGTAGGATGGCTCTGATAGAGAGGAAGCTGCAACTGGCTCTTAACAATTTCTGTGTGAGCAGTCTCGTGGTTTCCTTTTTTTTTTTTTTTTTAAACAAAGACAGTGGCTATGCATTTTTGTCGTCTGCAGGGGGTTCACCCAGATCCTGACTTGTATATCTATGGTTGGAGAAAATCTTAAGTGGAAAAGGCGCGGTTTCTGGGTCTTCTATTCGATAGATGACTAACTTCAGTTCCTCATATTCGTTCTGTTAAGGTAGCTTGTATTAAAGCTTTGAGTCTTCAGAGGGCTTGGGCTTATACCTCTTGGGATGCTGACCATCAGACCCTCCTCCACTTGCATAGGTCCCTTATCCTTCCTAAACTTGAATATGAGTGTGAGATCTACTCCGCTGCAATAGATGCCCATCTCCGGTTGTTAGATTCAGTTCATCGTGATGGTGTACGTTTGGCAACTGAGGCCTTCAGGTCATCCCTGATTTCGAGTTTGTTGGTGAAGGCTGATGCCCATCCTTTTGATTTACGTCGCCATTCGTTAATGATGAGGTGTTGCTATCATCTTCATCACCTATTGGACTCAGTTCCTTGTGCCATGGTCTCCCAGGATTCCCAATCTTCTGTTTATGACGCTCATCATAGATTCCTGAAGCCCTTTGGTTAAAGGGTATGGTCTGTTATGTTAGCCCTCTCTGTTCCAAGACTGGCAGTTTGTCCACATCAGAACCCGAGTGGTGGGTCTTTGGCCACTCCCTCGTGTGACAATTTATAGGTCTGTTGTTGGTAAAAAGAGCTCTCAGGTCTCTCTCTCTCTCTCTCTCTTTAGAACATGTTCAACCCATGATGGCTCTGTCCCTGTCTCTACTGACAGATGTAAGACTGATACTGGAGTAGGCTTTGATGTCGTGTTCCCCTCTTTCAGCCAGGGCGATAGCCTTCCTGGAATTGCTTCAGTATAAAATTTGGCAGAACTGACTGCGATTTTATATGCTCTCCAAATATTTTTTACTCTATCACAATCTGTTTCTGTAATTTACAGCGACTCCAGCAGTGCTCTGTCTGCACTGGAGTCTTTTGATTTATCCCATCCACTGGCTTACAATAAATTAAAAGAAAATTTTCGGAGTGGTTGTGCCTCGGGTTCTCCCCTTCATGCCTCAGTGAGTGGAGGTGGCTCTTGCCTGGCTTGGCATTGGGCACTCACTGCTTATGCATGTGTTCTTGATGTGTGGTGGGACTCAGCCACATTGTGGTGACTGCCTTGTTCCCCTTACTGTCCGTCAGCTGCTGGTCGAGCGTAAAAGTCTTGAGGACCTATTTCAGATATTCCTCCATAGGCATGAGGGGGCAGATGGTGCCCACTGTCTGTCTCCAGTGCTTGGAGGAGCCTACGGCAATTTTACTGATGTTTTTAGTTTTCTACGGAAGGCAGGCTTCCAGTCAGTTTTATGAGTAATTGATATTTAAGAAATCATTTTGTTTTCATTTCATTTTTATTTTCTTTCTACTGATGAATATTAACTTTGTCCTGCAAATGATTTATTTATTATTTTTTTTTTCTTTTGCGTCTTTTACTTTTCCGGCGGCATATGTCCCTGGCAGTTGTTCTGCCAGTTTCTCTGTTATATTTAATAATCAGTCAGTCAATCCTGACCTGAATAAAATCGTCAGTTGATACTAAGACTACGGTGTTCTTAAAGTGAAGGGAGTAATTCAACTAGTTTTACTTTGCAAGAACAAAAAAATCAAAGTTGCCAATTCCTAAGAAAGGTTAACTTGACTTTATGTTACTGGTCACAAAGTGTTATATAAAAGGACGTAGAACCCTAGAACTGTTTCACTGTCATTGAACTGAATGAAAAGAATAGCAGTAGAATAAGATGGCAGTCAGGTAGATGTACTAGAGAAGTAATGTTTAGCTTTAGGATTGCTTTATTCCGTGGATTAACTGCAAGAAGAGAGAAACACCAGAATCTTGTCACGAAGTACTAAGAAAAATATGTCGAGTTGTAGCACTGTACTGTCTTACTCAACCACTAAGCTGTAGGTAGAGACTATGGATTATAAAATGGTGCCAGTCACGAGGAATAGCTCCAGAAAGGTTGTACAGCCATAGTATTCTCATATTTTGTCACTGAGCTACGGGAAACTAGCTGCTACTGTACAAAAATTCCCCAGATAAGGTGGTTGAATCAGTAATGTTAAGTTGGTTTAGTAAGGATGAAGAGATGGGAAAGATGAGATGGGGAAGAGAAAGGTGATGGACACAGAAAGACACTGATGAGAGGAGGGAAGTGGAAGAAGTAGCAAGTTGAGATGAACAGAGGTGAAGAAGAGATATGAGAGAAGAGAGATGAGGAATCAGGAATGTAAAAGTAGGGAAAGTAAGAGGAAAAAGTTGCAGTAAATGAAAGAAAAAAAACTCTGGTAAAAAAATTCGAGCCATGAAAAATAAGGTGACTTGATTATGCCAACAAGTACTGCTGTCATCAGAAAAGAATTACGAAAAAGAAACCGCAGAAAATGAAAATCACGCCAGGGTAAAGGACAAAATATTCTGCAGACAAGAAAATTTTTAACTCTGCCACCGTTCTACTGGGTATAAGTTGATAAAGGTTGGAAATATCCATTGACAAACTCTATTATGGAAATGACCTAAAACATTAAGACTGTCCTATTCTGTCATAATAATTGGGAAATAAGCTGAAAAAGGAAGAAAATTTCTTCCAAGTTAGGGTGGACGATCTACAGATGCTCACCAAGAACGAGCAGAGTCAGAGTGAGTGCCCCTGAGAGTACTGGGACTGTTATTTGTGTACCAGCAGCGGTGGTCACCTTAGGCCACTGGCAATTGGTCCCAGTGTACTGGTGGAGGCAGAGGCATTGGTAACCAGGGGTGAGGTTGATGCAGGTGCCTCCATAAAGACATGGCTGGAACACACATTCGTCCATGTCAACACACTTCCCACCCACCTCCTCCAGCCCGCCTTCACACCTGTTAATGAAAAATATTGGTTTAATGCATAATACCAGGGCAGCATAGCCGCATTATTTATTAGAAGGATGTGGGTGCCCATCATCTACCCACTTAATGTAGTCCTATGTGCAGGTGAATCTGCATCTAGTTCCTGGAACCGGATAGACAGAATGTTGCCCTTGTGTTTCATTTGGGAGTTATATAAACAGAAATACATAGGTGACTAACAGGGTATTGCTTACATTGTATGGGCATCATCTTTGATTTTATGCAACGAGATTAACCCGCCGAGTCCCGACCGGTTTTTTACCAAGCCTACCCCCAGATCCTGACCGATTTTCTACTTTTTGTTTTTTGGCTAAAACCTTCGCTTTTGGAGAAACATCGAAAAGTCATAGTGAAATCGCGATCCTGAGGTAAAAAAATGTTGATACAGGTGTCACTCAACCTTACGTTTTCCTTCTTTTTCAGGGTACCTGGCTAAGAAAACGAACTATGGAAGGGTTGACGAATTCGAGCCACTTTAAATTATGTATTTATTTCATGTATTTGGTACGAATTTATGTGTAGTAAAAGTCTATAATGGTTTTCACACAATAATATAGGCATTTATAAGCATTGTTCACTTACCCAAAACCCCAGTATATGGCACCTTCCTTTACGATATTACCACCTCATCACTTCTGTTTGTTTCTACCTCTAGCTTCTTTGTTTCTTTGTCCTCCACCTCAGGAATCACTTTCACCGTGAATTTCGTCATTAGAGAGACCGTGGGGCAACATACCTTTACTGGCTAGGTTACTGCTAACAGGTGAATTGCCCAGTGTGGGGGAGAGGGGGGAAAGGGGGGGTTAGGAGGGGCCAGGCAGTATCCCCGCTTGACAGCAGGTAGAGGAAGGTCTCCCACATATGCCTACCAAATATCACCCGTGAATGTTGAAAAATGTGCACACAATGGGCCTTGCAATTGCGTGACGTACGATGCACTTCATTGGGTCTGTCCACGGAAAAAAGTAGCGACGTGCATCGTACATCAATGGGATTCGGCGGGTTAACATACAGTACTTTATAAAGAGTATTTCAATACTCTAACCCATCCCGTCCGGGTGAGATGTATACATGTCCTCCCAGGGCTGTCTGGGGGTCATGTATCCATGATCTAGTAATTCGCAGCATTGTTTGAATATTCAGCTGGTTATTTCCACCACACGCAGCCACTGGCAACCCTCGTGCATGCATCCCAGTCATACTTCAGTTGCCTGCATACCTCCGTCATGGACAGACCTATGTAAAAATATATTCCTGTGTCCGGACTGTAAAGGAATTCTTTAGGTATTCTCATGCAGTACACACCGAGAGGGTCAAGGGAAACAAAGAAACAAAACTATATACATTTATTTACAATTAAAATTAAATACTCACAATTCATCAGAAACAATATTAATAGATCATTCCCAGGCCTCTTCCCAGACAAAAGAAAGCAAGATAAACCTCGTTAATATTCTCCGGGAGATTTAGTAGAGTCCTATATTGGAGAATAAGCAAGTAACATCAGGCACGGGGTCAAATGGAAGTTGTGGCCTTGCATACACCCAAACACAAGACACGGTCAGTAGTGGAAGTTGGGATGGTGAACCCACGTTCAGTGCCTGGGCACAAAGTACCGCGCCACACCACAGGGAACTTAGATGACCTGGGAAACCTCTTGTCCTAACTTGAATGGATTCCTCTCCGGCCCGGCCCTCGGCAGGAGGAGGATCCTCAACCAAGAAAACATCAATATAAATAATAGAAATCATATACACTTAAATATTTAAACAAAACGAAATTTACATATATACACCACGCATAAATATAATACAAGTACTAATCCCATCACCTAAAAGAAGTATAATGAAGTATCCCTTTTTTTTTTTTTTCCCTTGGGGCTTAATGGCCATCGTCCTCTTGGGGGACATTAGGCCATCCAAGATGTATTTGCAAAGGTGTTCAGGGCAGCCTCACGCCACTATCGTCCGAGCTTTCACCGCAGTCGTGGCGGGAGCATGTGGTAGAATGCTCTAAGATCGGCTAGACGTGCCTCCTCCCCACGAATGATCAGGATGGGTC
>JAGKTI010017191.1:0-18732 GCA_018397915.1 Birgus latro | reverse complement strand
TATGACATTATTCGGTGCAACTAATGGCTGAATTAAAATGGTATCTGGCAGAAAGCATAAAATCTTTGACACTACCTGGCATGAAGGACCCATTCTTCTGGCTAAAAGTATATTATTATCCTGCTTGAGACAGTTGTTGTCATCAGACTTCCAACTACAGTCATAAAAAAGAAAATAAAATACACAAAAAGAATGGAGTTATACTGTAATATGAAAGGGGTGGAGTGTTGAGGGAAGGATGGAGGAAGGGAGGGAGGATTGATGGTTGGTGAGCCCAGCAGCTCACAGGGTGTTTGGTGGTATTGGTTGGGAGTAGGAAAGTTTTGATTGGCTAAGGCAGGGGAGGGAGAATTCTAATGCAGAGTTTTCATTGGCTGGCAACAGAAAGGTGGATGTTCTCTTATTTTCCACTGTATTCCTCCACTACAATGGTGCCGATATTGAAACGAACGTACACTGCACTCTATGTCTTTTCCAAAACATTATTATTATTAAATGACAATGTTGCGATGGGTTTCCCTCCAAAATCTGGCTGGCCTTCTAATGCTGCTGTGGCTTTCTGATACATCTCACTGGTCCCCCCCCCCCACTCTCCTCTCTGTTAAGTACAGTACAACTTATAGTGTTCTGAAGTGCACATTCCTGCACTGTACAAGTGACTGTTGGATTCTGCTAAAGCACTGGTGAAAGTGTGTTGGGAAGAAAAGCCGATTAAATTGTTTTACTAAACAAGAAGAGTTGATTAAAATGTGTTTATTTCACTAAGCAAAATAATAATGCCACAAAGGAATCGTTAACACAGTATATAAAATCACTTAGACAACTGTTTCTTCCCAAGCGAAGTTTGTCCTTGCTACTATGAGATGAAAGTTTTGTTGTGTTCTGTGTGGCAGAGTCATGTAGAATTTTGACTGAAGAAAGTACGGTATGGTGTACACAGTACAGTAAAGTAGTGAAGCACGTTTCATTTTATTAATGTTTTTTTATGTTTTTTGATGCTTTGATTGTTTATTTTGTGTGTTATTGTACAGTACTCTCCAATAATGTTTACATCATCACCACCATCAAATGTGTCTCTGTACAAAAGATTACAGTGTACTTCACAGTACATACAGTATTTCAATATTAGAAACGTCCTTTAGCTGATTTTCGATGGTTTATAGTGTTTACAATGTGTGTTATACAGTACTTATACTGCCGGGTGAAAGAAAACGGGTCTCCTGGCTTGGGGGATTTGATATTATTCCCATCGTCAGCATGAAATTGCTTTTGTATGTAGAATTACAGTGCACTTAACAGTACATTACAGTACTGTATTTTATTTGTAGGAATGTCAGTTAGCTGCTTGTTGACATTTTAAAGCATTTTGTAGGAGTTAGACAGTGGATAAATTTTATAGGGCTGGGGGGTTAGGAGCTCCTAGGGGGGACTTTTCTATAACCCGGCTTCTTGACAGTATTTGTCAGTCCTTCGGCTCTGTTGTACCAGGTAATTGGGAGTTTGTTGTATGCACATTTAAATTCGGTCATATAAAATTACATGTTATAGTTTTATAAAGAGTTCTTTTTGCATTCTTCTCAATTTCTATAGAGGACAAACAGGCAGACAGACAGACATTTTCATTTATATACAGCATTTGCAGATTTTGTTCTTAGCTTGATGTTTGACCATGCTTACTTGTCACCATATGTTTCAGACCTGTGAGTTATTATCATGTGGCTAGTTACCATTTTCTAGTCCCATTTTACTCTTTTGGTATTCGCTGCTAGGGTTGATGGTAGCCACCCATCTACAATCAGCTTTGCAGTAAAGTTTAATCATTTTAAGATGTTGTAATTAGAGGAAGACTCAGGCAGATAAAAGCAAACAGTGAAAAAAATGGTCTTTCATGTTGTGGTATTTATAGATTTTGAGATATGTTTATATTAAATCAGGAAAGACTCAGGCGGATAAAAGCAAACTGAAAAAAATGGTCTTTAAATTCAGTGCTGCCAGATACAGGGAAATTTCCCTATTTTAGGGAAATTCATGTCTCTACAGGGAAACAGGGAAGAAAATTCAAAATACACCAAAATCTAGGGAAATTTGAAAGATACTGGACGGACGAGAACGATACGGCTGTGATGCCACGAACCACACTTCTTTTGATTCAGATAATAGACAAAAGTGTGTGTGTGTGTGTGTGTGTGTGTGTGTGTGTGTGTGTCAAGACCAGTACATGCAATTCTGCTTAAATTCTCTACAGTAAGAGAAAGAGAGAGGGTGGGATGGGGATTGTGGTAACTGGAACACAACCGTATCGTTCTCGTCCGTCCAGTACGTGTCCTCCCCATGCATACCGTGATTCCAAATTTATTTTCAGTCCTGAATAAAGCCTAGTGGCATTTGGAAGTCTCCCACCTATTTCAGTTACTATTGTAACTTGTAGTCATGTCTACTCCTCCAGCAAAGCGTAAAAGGCAGCCTTACACCCAGAAATGCACTGAAAAATGGGAAAATGACCCCAAATTTAAAAGCTGGCTGACAAGTAGTAGTAAAGGCCCTCTGTATTTCCACTGCAAATTGTGTAATTCTGATGGAAAAGCTGGCAAATCTGAAATAGAGAAACATGCTGCAGGGGCCAAGCATAAGAAGATTGTGGAGAGTGCTAAATGTACAGTTAGTGTACTTGATATGCCAAGTATCAGTGGAGAAAGACATGCAGAAAGAAAAGTGAAAGAATTTGAAATACGATTAGCTGCAGTCGTAAGTGAACTTAACCTTCCATTTTCAGTTGCTGATAAACTTGTTCCAGCTATTCAAGCAATATGTCCAGATTCAAATGTGGCAAAGAAACTCAAGTGTGGTAAAACAAAATGTGCAGCTATTGTGAAAAATGTCCTTGGTCAAAAGAAGAAAAACGACTTAATCAATCTTCTTAGAGAAAATTGTTTCTCTCTGATAGTAGATGAGT
This sequence comes from Birgus latro, assembly GCA_018397915.1. NCBI lineage: Eukaryota > Metazoa > Arthropoda > Malacostraca > Decapoda > Coenobitidae > Birgus > Birgus latro. The sequence continues at coordinate 15,779 of JAGKTI010017191.1, read as the reverse complement.
CAACAGACCGGGGCTGCATGAAACATCTTGCCCTTGTTGCACGAGTTACCACCCCAGAAGGTATCAAGGATTCATTCTTATCACTTGTGCCTTTAGAAAATGCCACCGCTGAAATCCTGTATGAAAGTGTTAAGTCTGTGTTTGATGATGCAAATGTCCCCTACAAACAAAACATGATAGGGTTTGCTGCAGATGGGGCTAGTGTAATGATGAGAGTTCGCCATTCACTCTCATCAATGTTAAAGAATGACATACCCAATCTTTTCGTAATGAAATGCATATGTCATTCCTTTCATCTGTGTGCTTCATATGCATGCAAAAAATTGCCAAGATGGGTTGAAGATATGACCTGTGACATTTATAACTACTTCTTGTCACCAAAGCAGACAGCAGCCTATAAAGACTTCCAGGAGTTTGCCAATGTGAAACCCCACAAACTGTTGCATCCCTGTCAGACAAGATGGTAATCCTTGCATAGTGCTGTAAAACGGTTGCTTGAACAGCTTCCAGCACTGAAGCTATTTTTCACTCAAGCTGCCTTGGAAGATGGACTCCTGTCAGCTGAATCTATTCTTCAGAAACTTCATGACCCATTTTCTAAGCTTTACTTAGGATTTCTTGATTATGTTTTACCCATATTTAGTGACCTGAACAAAGAGATGCAGACAGAGAATCCAAAGATATATACATTGCACAGCAGAGTCTCTGCAGTCTTGCTTACCATACTTGAGTGCTACATGAAACCACACATCTTAGAATCCTCACCATTATCAGCTGTCAGTGTGAGAGACCCAGCCAATTTTCTTCCACTGGAAGAGGTTTATCTTGGAGGTTGAGTAACTGTATCACTCCAAGCATGCCAAAACCTGGACAAACAGCTACTGGATGCACTTAGATTAAGATGTCTGGACTTCTACATAGAAGGAGCCTCTCAAATTTTGCAGAGGTTTAATTTGAAGGACCCAGTACTCACAAGTCTCAAAGCTTTAGACCCACAAAGTGTACTGATGAAAACTGTCCAATCTATTGCCCCCTTAGCAGCTCATTTCCCAAACTTAGTGCCTGAAAGTGACAAATGAGATAGACAGTGAGTGGCGGTTACTCAAACACTGAACTGAATGTAGTACCTGATATAAGTGCTTACAATTTCTGGCAAAAAGTTGGTGACTTCAAAAAAGGGGATAATACACCATTGTTCCCACGTGTTGGAAATCTAATGAAAAAACTGCTGTGTTTGCCACATTCAAGTGCCAGTGTTGAAAGGCTATTTTCTCAAGTGAATCTAATGAAAACCAAAGTTAGAAATTCACTGAACACAGTAACATTAAATGGAATGCTTCATGCCAGGAAAACTTTTGAAACTTCATCTGCTTACAACTTTGAAATAACACCATTCCACTTGGAGCTTATGACAGCGGACATGTATAAAACTAGTGATTTGCAACAAGAATAGCTGACGTTTTAAGGTATGTAATAAACAATAAGAGTTTACCTTGATGATAAGATTATGGGAATGTATATATAACAACATAAAGGTAACAGGGAAATAAAGGGCTAAACAGGGAAATTTTGTAGGTGAATCTAGGGAACTTTTGGTGGCTCGATCTGGCACACTATCTTTAATCCGCCGAGTCCCACCGACGTATGATGCACGTCACTACTTTTTTCCGCGGACAGACCCAACGACGTGCATTGTACGTCACTCAATTGCAAGGCCCATTGTGTGCACATTTTTCAACATTTGTGGGTGATTTTTGGTAGGCATATGTGGGAGCCTTTCCTCTACCTTCTATCAAGCAGGGATACTGCCTGGCCCCACCTAACCCCCCCTTCTCCCCCTCCCTCCCACACTGGGCAATTCACCTGTTAGCACTAACCTGGCCAGTAAAGGTATGTTGCCCCACGGTCTCTCCAATGACGAAATTCATGGTGAAAGTGATTCCTGAGGTGGAAGACAAAGAAACAAAGAAGCTAGAGGAAGAAACAAACAGAAGTGATGAGGTGGTAATGTCATAACATAAGGTGCCATATACTGGGGTTTTGTGTGAGTGAACAATGCTTATAAATGCCTATATTATTGTGTGAAAACCAATATAGACTTGTACTACACATAAATTCGTACCAAATAAATGATATAAATACGTAATTTAAAGTGGCTTGAATTAGTTAACCCTTTCATAGTTTGTTTTCTTTAGCCAGGTACCCTGAAAAAGAAGGAAAATGTAAGGTTGAGTGACACCTGTTTCAACATTTCTAACCCCAGAATCGCGATTTCTTTATGAATTTTCGATGTTTCTCACCAAAAGCGAAGGTTTCAGCCAAAAAACAAAAAGTCGAAAATCGGTCGGGACCTGGGGGTAGGCTGGGTAAAAAAGCGGTCGGGACTGGACGGGTTAATGTTGTGGTGTTTGTAGATTTTGAGATATGTTTAATCAGATTATAATATATTAGGAGAGAAGTGAAATCAGTGAATGTACAGTGAGGTTGGATGAGGAGGAAATGGAAAATGTGGGTGGATTTAAGTACTTGAGTAGTGTGATGAGTAAGGATGAAAGTTTAGAGGGTGAAGTGCTTGAAAAGGTAAACAAAGAAGAAGGGTGTCTGGTTCCTTGAAAGCAGTGATAAGAAACAGAGAAGTGAACATGGAAGTGAAAAAGTTATTACATGACAGTACAGTATTGTGATACCAACTCTAATGTATGGAAGTGAAGCTTGGACCTTGTTGGAGGGACAGAAGTCAAGAGTGAGAGCAGTGGAAATTAGTCATTTGAGAGGAGCATGTGGAGTCGTGTGGAGAGACAGACTGACAAATGAGGAAGTGAAGGGGCATTGTGGTGTGGATGTGGATGTGATGGGAAGCTTTAGGAGAAACGCATTGAGGTGGTTTGGCCATGTGGAGAGGATGGAGAGTGGGAGACTGACAAGGAGAGTGTATGTGAATGAGGTGGAGGGGGGGAGAGGGAGGGGGAGGCCAAGGATGAGATGGAGGGATGGAGTGGAGAGGTATATGAGAGAGGGGGGTGTGAGCTGGGAGCAGGGCAGTGAAATGGTGGGGGACAGGACGACATGAAGCTGATTTGTTTGTGGCCACCCCTTATGGGATTATGGCATCTGGCAGTAAAGTGGATAGATAGATAGATATCAGGAAAAAGTCTAATACAGCCTTGTGAATGTAAGACAGTATAAAATGTGCATTCAGTTATACCTGCACAGTACATAGTATGCAGAAAGAAATCCATCATCCAATCCTATGTCGCCCCATGAGAAGCGTAGGAACCCGGAGCTAGGCAAGTTGGCCCTGACATTTAAGCTGAGAGTGACCAGCCTCACTCATCCCTGAGTGGCATTACATGAACAATAAACCCCAGCTGCCCCTTGGATATAAACCTACACAGGTTCAATCCGATTGGAGCCCCTTAATTGCCCGCTAACCACCAGGAGCCATAATTTGGTTATATGGTTACCACCTAGCATAGTAAATGGTTTCCTGGTGTAAAGGAAACCATTTGGCTTGTCACTCAGTGTAGAGTTACCCATAGACAGAAGGAAGAAAGAATGAAGGAAAGAAAGACAGAAGAGGGAGTGTAAAGTCATGTGTAGGCAGAAGAAAGAGGAAAGAGTGAAGGAAAGAGAGACAGAATAGGAAGGATGGAAGACATTAATTTGCTATTTAATGGGTCTTGGAATTCTAAATGTAAAATTGCACATTTAAGAATTCATTACATCTGAATGAATCTGATGTAAGAAATGAAAACTGTGTAGGTTTAAGGTGTTTGATTTAACTGTAAATCTTTTCTGACATATTACTCATTATCCAAAAAACTGTATCAGATTGTGTATTTTATCTTGATGTGAGAATCGTGTAGTGTTTACACATACATATTATTGTTTATGGGTAATATGATTTTTCCTTCTGTCTGTGGTTGACTCTGTACCAAGTGACAAGCCAAATGGTTTCTTGTACACCAGGAAACCACTTACTTTGCTGGGTGGTAACCATATAACCAAATTATGGCACCCAGTGGATTAGTGGTCAATTAAGGCACTCCAATCGGATTGAGCTGGTGCAGGTTTATATGCAAGGAGTGGTTGGGGTTTATTGCCCACATAATGCCACTCAGGAATGAGTTAGGCTGATCACTCTCATCTTAAATGTCAGGACCAACTTGCCTAGCCCCAGGCTCCTACGCTTCTCATGGGGCAACACTGGATTAGGTGTTGAATGAGTGATGAATCGTTTTCGTTTTTGAAGGCTCCAACAAGCTTGCATGCGTCGGCCTTGGTCACCTAATGGCGGCTCTCCACACTGCTCGATCCCTGGCAGCCTCCCTGTTCAGTCCCTTAACCCTTAAGTCACACTTAATGACCTCGTCCCATGTCTTTCTCGGTCTACCCCTCCCAACCCCTCCCCCAATATTAACACCTCTCACCCTCTGTACCCAATTATCATCCCCCATCCTCTCCACATGTCCAAACCACCTCAGCCTACCTCTCCTCAGCACAACACGAATACACCCCAGTCCCATCCTACCTCTCAACTCTTCCATCGTAAACCTAGCCCCCCCAGGCCTTGCATGCAGGGACGCACTGCACATCCACCTAATCATTGTCATTTCTGTACATTTAAACCTGCGTTTCTGTACGTTTAAACCTGAATGATGATTTTCATAGTCTTGTCACCATATTTTATCATACAAAATATGGGAATGTCAGACTAAGCGCTCCATCACTGCCCTCTTCTACTCTTCTCCACTGGTGCTGACATGGAGCCTACATGTGGTGGCACTGTGCATGGTAGGTAGAGTAGCAGCATTGTCCACCAAGGAGCCAAACCTCCTCATATTTCCCTGCTTCTCATTTTGGGAAGGACCCTGATTTGATCCTGGTGACCACAAGGGAGCTGTAGGTCGTTGCACAGCATATGTATTGTACTGTACCTGCATGTAGGATGGCTCCACTAAAGAAGTGGCTTACATTTGGTTGATGGTTTACTCAGCCAGACAAACCAGTGCTAAGCAAGAACAACAGCAACTGTTTTCCACTCTGCCTCCAACTTTTTAATCTTACACATCTTTCTTCTTTGTTATTTTTTTATGTTCCTATGTGCTTTTTTTTTTTTTTTTTTTTTAAATGATATCCCTGGTATTGCTGACCAGTGAGGTGTCTGTTTTTTTACTGTTTATATGAATCACAAAGGAGAATGAGGGCAGCGCATCGAAGAAGATGAAACAAGGCAGGAGTACCAGTGAAGGATATACAGGTACATCACTGATGACATAAGAATGAACCCAGTAGATCACAGGCTGAAGTTGCCCTTCTCCTTCAGGCCGCCAACCCCCTCTCAAGGGATAGGAATGGAGGTGCAGGACATTTATAAAATGATGTCGCATTCCATTTCCAACTATAGTGGACCCATGCTTTACATAGGTTTTGTTATACACTGACCGCCCTTTACACAAGACCTCCAGTCTCTGCCTGTCGGCCATTTTTGTTGGTCATTCGATGGTTTACATGGGAAGATTGCAGCTACAAACTTTAGATCATTGGATTCAACATTCAAATACCTGCATGCCAACATGGCAGTCACGGGACGCTGATGTCGTGGCCTTGATGCATGCACACACACCACTCAGGGTGTCTCTCCCATACCCCTTTCACCCATTTTGTCCATGTATTACCCTGACCTTTACCGATGAGCATGGTAGAATTCTGTATAATCTGCTGCAACACTTACTGTGTATTCCTTAAGCCACAGTGCCCCCAAAGTAACAGAAAGCCCTCAGTGCAGCACCAAGGGCAAATTGTTGTCACCTACTATTGATATAAGTAGGACATTCTCAAGTGCTTAGTTGCCGGAGAACATGTGGTGGATGTTACAAAGTTTTATGGGATTATTGAATGGAGTTTCGCTATTTGGGTGACATGTTATGTGCTGGAGGTGGGGCTGGAGCTAGCTCTGTTGCTAGAGTAAGGAGTGATTGGAGGAAGTCTAGGAGTTGTTGCCTCCCCTAACATTGAGAGGGCTAAGTGATCTTTGTATGCTGCATATGTTAGAAGTGTAATGCTGTATGGTAGTGAGACCAGGGCAGTAAAGGAAGAGAATATTCATAGACTCAAAGATTCAGAAATGACAGTGATTTGATGGATGTGTAATGCATCCTTGAATATAAGGCCTGGGGGGACTATGATTGTTACTGAAGTGTTGAGAGGAAGGATGGGACTGGAATGTATTGGTGTTGTGATGGGGAATGGTAGATTGAGATGGTTTGGGCATGTTGAGAGGATGGAGGATGACAGTTGGGTATGGAAGGTGAAAATGTGAATGTCAAGGGCAGTGTTCCAAGAGGCTGACCTGCGACCTGTGACAATGTCATAGAGTGTGACCTGAAGGATAAGGGATTGAAAAGAGAGGCTACCAGAGACTGAGCAGTGAGCAGTGTGGAGAACCACCATTAGGTGACCAGAGCCAACACATGGAATCATGTTGGAGCATTTATAAACAATACAACATGATATGATGAGATACGAATCAAGTGTAAAGATCATGTGCTTGTACTGGGCTAAGGTGGAGCAGGCCATCAGGGTGGGTGGGCTGACTGACTACGTAAAATGTTTAGATTTGTAAAAGCATAACATGTTGGTGATGGCCAAGAGTGGACATGCACATCCACACTCTGTGACTGTCCAGCTGGCACTTTCTCTCCTCCCTTCCGTTGAAAGTGCCATTTTCATATTTCTTTTAGATTACACAGTGGATATATGACTTATAGTGATGATATACACACATACTAGAAGTAACTGTGGATGCATTTTAAAAATGAACATTGTATGTAAGTAGTGCAAGCTGATCGAAGTGTTTACTGTGGTCAGCTAATTGAAGGCTAGAGAGTGTTTTTCGTAGAGCCACAAAGCCTCAAGCAAAGAGCAAAGCTTGACGTATGCTTCAAGTCTCACAAAAATGCGGCATTAGTCACTCCTACTGTGTCAAGATGAATTTAAGTTCCACCGTTATTACCAGTGTTCTTGTACAGTCAGTATTTACTGTGTGTAAATGATGATCCCTGTATATATGCATTTGCTAATGGGGGTGCAGCTTTCAGTAGGGCTGTAATAGGCACTCCCCCCCCCCATATTAGCCATATAATAGCTTATCTTATGAAACCATATATATGAATTCATTTACACAGGGACCTTATTCCCAACATTACCTGTGTAAAGCAAGGGCCCACACTATATTAAATTGACAGCAGAGGTAGATATATCTGGAAGCAGAGATATAGCTGAGTTTTCCATGTATCAGACGTGGTTTGCCCCACATGCAGTAGTTTAGTATGTCAAGGCTTTGCGGTATTTGTATTAACTGAAGATGTTTCGTAGTGAACTGATTAATCTTTACATCCTTGATTAACACATTAACCGCGTATTGGGCCACCCTTGTACCGAGCAGATGTTTCACTTGTTGCGTATTGGTACATTTGAGGCCCGAATATCACTTTCTACAAACTATTACAAACATGAGTATGTAAACAATTTGTGTATAAATTTGTATTTATTATGACTGCAGATGCATTGCTATGGTACTGGAAAATAAGATAAAAATGATAAGACAATAAGTTTATTTGTTGAAAGAAAAAAATAGGCTTCTGAAATACAAGTAATGTTTGGTGACATATTACTTCAAAAATACAATCAATATAAGAAAATAATGGAATATTAGATCATCATAATGTTGATCACTAATTACACGAGTCATGTTTTTCGTTGAAACATGAAATGCAAAGGTGTGGTTGACCCTCACATTCGTTGCAATAGGTGGATACTCTCCTAGCCTTGTTTGTGGCCACCTTGTATCCCTCACACAGTGAGATTTTTTCATAGCATCCTCTGCATCGCTTCCTTGTGTTTTTCTTTGGTCCATCTGCTTCTTGTAAGGTATGTTCTTTTCTTGCACCCTATATATCAGAGGTCCTCTTCCCTGGTTTTGTAATTTCCCTAGGAATGTTTTTAGTAAGAGAGAGGATTACTGATTCTCTGAAGGTTTTTAGGCATACTTGTTTTGCTGAGCAGTATTTATTGTATAGAATTTGATCATTTGTCACTGATATCCCAGCAATCACTTCCAGAGCCAGCTTCTTGTACCACTTCCTTGATTTTCGGAGTGGCGAGTAGTAGGAATTGAGTTGATCAGCAACATCAACACCTTTTTTTGCTTTATTGTACTCAATGACACTTTCAGGTTTTACAATCTCTTCTCCTTTTCTGTTTTTCTTTCCACTTGGAACTAAGTCATTACCTTGCTCAGGTACTGTTGATAGTGTCAAGACCTCTCTCTTATCTTTCCACTTGTATAACTTCACACCTTGTCTGTTTTCTGCTGCTTTCATTTCTCCCACCTTCAACTTTGCTTTTACTACTTCTTGGCACAAATATTTCCTACTTGCTCTAACAGTTCCACAAATGTAAGTCTTCTTGACCAACAAGTACTCTGCCAGGGTGACTGAGGTGTAATGATTATCAGTGTAAATAGTGCATCCTATACCTAACATTTCATTACATAATTTTACCACACGTGATTCAGTTGCATTTAGGTCAGCAATCTTATCACTCGTCCCTACATGAACCTCTAGATTCCATGTATATCCCTCAGGTGTGCAAACTTTGTACACTTTCATTCCATATTTGTTAGCTTTCCCTGGAATGTACTGTTTGATGCCTAATCTCCCTCTAAATGGCACCATGCTCTCGTCAGCAACAAGTTTGGAGCCAGGTTTGTACACAGCTTTAAAATTGTTAACAAGTAACTCAATCAGTGATCTGACCTTGTACAATTTATCTTGAGAATTTGGATAACATGTGTTGTCTACAAAATGCAAAAATCTGTAGAGAAGCTCAAATCTTTCCCTTGACATTAGCTTTGGTACAAAGGGATCATCATATAACATACTTTTACACCAGTAGAGTTGAATTTCAGGCTTTACAACTAATCCCATGAAAATCACAATGCCAAAAAAAATCTTTATCTCTTGTCTGTTGGTAGGTTTCCACGACACCAGTCGTGACCTACGTGTTACTGTTGCAGCATCAATTTCTTGTTGTGCATACCTATTGGTTTCTTGAACAATCATATCAATGATGTCATCAGATACAAAGAGACCATATACATCAATAGGCAGCACCTCAGTTTCGTTATCTGCGTCACTGATAGTGACACTCATTTCTTCCTTGCCAGTAAAGGCATGCATGCGTTGTTTTGAAGATACAGGCAACCATTCAGATTGTGTGCTGTTGTTTCCATTTCTTCCAGAGTTTGAATCATTTCCATTTGGTGCTTGAACTTGTTCATCCTGCTCTTCATCTGTTTCAGAATCACTTTCTTCGGAGAGATCATCATCTGGATCATCTGAATTACTGACAAAAAAATCTGAATCATCTGAATCATCAGATGAAGTATGTGATTGTCCTCCGTAAAAGACAGCTGGGTTCATTTCTGTTGAGAGGGAAAAAAGACATTATTATCGGTTTTCCTATGCACAGTTTATCAAAATTTAAGTTATTGTATCAATACTAACTCAAATATACATCATAAAACTACACCAAATAGCGGAACATGAATATATCATCATATGCTGTAACCCATGCCTGGCACACTGGTGTACCAATATGTGATAGAAGGGAAAAAAAATTACTGGTCCGCGATTTGGTATATATTTGTACCATGGATTTTTACGCTCTATACTACAGGCCACGCTCTCACAATGATACATACCTCCTCTCTCTGCAAAAGTCCAACGGACACTGGAGTGGTCGGGTAATGAAGGTTACGCGGTGCGGGCGAGTGTGCTGAGTTGCCAAACGCGGTTAACGTGTTAAGAGATGAATTGCTGTAAAGTCTTACATTACTGTTTAGTTTTGTGCTGTAACCTCTTGAATCCTGGTCATGTTTGAGTTTATTATGGCTACTACCAGATAGTGTTATTCAGCCTCAGAAGGGCCTTGTAGTATTGAAGGGATTTATTAATACTATGTCTAACCCCTCCATTTGGAAGTCTTCACTACGTTAAATAAGATCATCAGGAGCTGATAAGAATAAAATGAAATAGATGTCTCTGGGCTCAGTGTGTTAATATGACTTTTGTCTTCGCATTGTAAACGTACAAGTGGCATGCCTTTAAATGCATCAGTTAATTTGTTTCTTTTTTTTTTCATTGTATTTTATTTTTTTCAGAGTTCCTATCAGATGCGAGTTGTACGATGCATTGAAATATTTGAAGCAGCTAAGAGGATGAACCCAAGTTTATCAAAATTCATAACTGATTCTACCAAACTGGCCGACAAATTTCTAGAACTTTCCAACAAGCCTGTAGAAAAAGTAAGTAACTGATATTTATGTTATGTGATAGGTGGTGGCGACCATCATCCAATCACTTGATGTAGTGCCGCCTGCTTCTGTCACCTTTATCACTTGTTTTCTGTATCTTCCCTCCTCTCTTCCGATTTCTCCCATCTTTCCTGTCACCTTTTATTACCCCTCTTTCCTTTTCAGGTAGCTTTATATTGACCGACAAGTCTGATGGTTTCCCGTAAGCCAGCAATCAATTTACCACGCTGGATGGTAACTACATAACCAACCCATACGTGTTCCGTACGTGTCAACAAGTGGGTTGGCGGAGGGTTAGTACCCCTCCCTGTGAAACAACTAACTCAATTACAAATGGCCACCCCTCATGGGATTGTGGCATCTGGTTGTAAATAGCTAGAGAGATAAGATTTATAGAGTGGGTTCATGGAATGTAGGAAGTTTGATGGGAAGAGCCGGGGAAGTCGTTGAGGCATTCAGTAGGAGGTGGGTGGATGTGGCATGTTTGCAGGAAGTCCAGTACAGGGGTGGATCGGCCTGAAAGATTGTTGGGAAGGATTGCTACTATAAGATGTTTGGGCAGGGGGGGACAGACGGATCTGGGGGTGTGAGTGTGTTGGTTGCGGAGAAATGGGTGGAATATGTTATGAGAGTAAGCGATAGGATATTGGTAGTGGAAATTTTGTTCAGTGGAATGATGGTTGCAGTTATATCGGCATATGCTCCACAGGCAGGCTTGGATGAGGTAGAGGAGGATAGATTTTTGGATGACTTAATATGTGTCGTAGGTGGTATGGAGGATGATGAGATAGTGGTTTTGGGAGGGGACTTAAATGATCATGTGGTGAAGCAGCTCAAGGTTATGAGGGAGTACATGAGGGATGTGCATAAGGTATAAGAAATGCGGAAGGGGAGAGAACACTTGAGTTTGGGGAGGCAGTGAGCATGATTATGTGCAACACACATTTTAGGAAAAGAGAGAGTAGGTTGATTACATATGAGCCTGGGGGAAATAACAGTCAGATAGATTATTTTCTGCTCAGGAGGGTTGATAGGAGGTTAGTGAGGGGTGTTAAAGTTATAGGAAGCGAGGAGTGTGTGAAGCAGCACGAACTATTGATTTGTGACATGGTGCTTAAAGAACGAGTGATGAAAAAGAGGATATATGTACCCAGGAGGAAAATATGGAAGCTGGAAAACCAAGCAGTAAGGGATGCCTTCTATTTTGAGATGAGGAGAGTGGTGGCTGAATAGGGAGTCGTAGACATAGGTGTTAATGAACAGTACAGAGCCCTTAAGAACAACATCTTGAGAGTTAATGATGCAATATGTGGTTCGACAAGAGGCCCACCAAGATGTAAAGTAACTTGGTGGTGGGATGAGGGTGTAAAAGCTGCAGTTAAGGAGAAAAGAAGGCTTTTCCAGGAATGGAAGAAAGTTGGTAACAAGGAGGAATACTTGGCTGCCAAGCGTAGGGCTAGAAGATAGGTATACAGGGTGAAGTCTGAGTCACAGAGACTTTTACTTGATAACCTAAATCACGTGGGAAGGAAAAATATGATATTTAAGGTGGCAAATCAGGTGAAGAGGGATAATTGGGATATTATTGGTGAGCAGTGTGTGAAGAATGATGAAGGAAGGGTAGTGGTGAACAGTGAGGATATTAAAGATGCATGGAGAGAGCATTATAGCCAGCTGTTGAATGATGAATTTGACTGGGACAGGGAAGGTTTAGAGCCATCAGATCCAGTGTTTGGCCCTTGGTCTTTGATTGATGCTACTACTGTGAGTGAGGCAATAGGCAAGATACTGTTGGGAAGGCAGCAGGTATGTCTGGGTTGACTGCCAAAATATTGAAGGCCTCAGGAGATGTAAGGGTGAGGTTAGTCACTGACCTGATAATTGTGATTATATATGAGTGTGTTGTCCTAGATGATTGGCTGAAGAGTGTAATTGTAAATGTGTACAAAGGGAAGGATGATGCCCTGGAAAGAAGAAATATAGAGCTATAAAGCTTTTAGATCAGATAATGAAGGTAATGGAGAGAGTTCTAGAAGGTATGATTAGAGAAATAGTGACTATTGATGAGATGCAGTTTGGGTTTATGCCAGGCAGGGGGACCACTGATGCCATATTCATTGTTCGACACCTTCAGGAAAAATATATTGGAAAGAAAAGTGAATTGTACTTTGTTTTTGTTGATTTGGAAAAGGCCTTTGACAGAGTCCCTAGAGAGGTGGTAAAGTGGGCAATGAGAAAGCTAGGGTTGGAAGAATGGCTGGTTAGGGTGGTTATGGCCATGTACATGGGTGCTCACACCCAGGTAAGAGTGAATGGAGCTTTGAGTGATGAGTTTTCCGTGAATGTTGGTGTGCATCAGGGGTCAGTTTTGAGTCCCTTGTTGTTTATCATGGTGCTTGAAGCCCTCTCACTTGACTTCAGAGATGGACTCCCATGGGAGATGTTGTATGCTGATGATTTGGTGTTGATTGCGGAGAATGAAAAGGAGGCGGAGGAAAGATTTAAGAACTGGAGAGATGGTATGGGGTACAAGGGCTTAAGGGTAAATGCAGATAAAACAAAAGTGATATCTAGGGTTGGTGGCAGTACAATCAGAGGAGAGGGAGAGTGGCCATGTGCAGTTTGCCACAAGGGTGTGGGAAGTAATTTCATCTTGTGTAGTGTTTGTGATAAGTGGGTGCACAAGAGATGTAGTGGTATTAGAGGTAGACTGCAAGATGATGCTGATTTCATGTGTGCAGCGTGTCGGGGAGAGCAGGTGGAGATTGTTAGGAGTGAGAGGGTTGAACTTGCAGGTGAGTCTCTTGAGTGTGTGGAGGAGTTTCGTTATTTGGGAGACATGTTATGTGCCGGAGGTGGGGCTGGAGTTAGCTCGGTTGCTAGGGTGAGAAGTGGTTGGAAGAAGTTCAGGGAGCTGTTGCCTCTCCTGACATTGAGAGGACTCTCCTTACGTGCTAAGGGGTCTTTGTATGCAGCATGTGTTAGGAGTGTGATGCTGTTTGGTAGTGAGACCTGGGCAGTAAAGGAAGAGGATATTCGCAGGTTTAAACGTACAGAAATGACAATGATTAGGTGGATGTGCAGTGCGTCCCTGCGAATATCCTCTCCTTACGTGCTAAGGGGTCTTTGTATGCAGCATGTGTTAGGAGTGTGATGCTGTTTGGTAGTGAGACCTGGGCAGTAAAGGAAGAGGATATTCGCAGGTTTAAACATACAGAAATGACAATGATTAGGTGGATGTGCAGTGCGTCCCTGCGTGCAAGGCATGGGGGGGCTGGGTTTACGATGGAAGATTTGAGAGGTAGGATGGAACTGGAGTGTATTGGTGTTGTGATGAGGAGAGGTAGGCTGAGGTGGTATGGACATGTGGAGAGGATGGAGGATGATAATTGGGTACAGAGGGTGAGAGGTGTTAATATTGGGGGAGGGGTAGACCGAGAAAGACATGGGACGAGGTCATTAAGTGTTACTTAAGGGTTAAGGGACTGAACAGGGAGGCTGCCAGGGATCGAGCAGTGTGGAGAGCCGCCATTAGGTGACCAAGGCCGACGCATGCAAGCATGTTGGAGCCTTCAAAAACTAAACGAAACGAAACGATCTGTAATTCCTTATTAACTGGTTCCTTTTCATTTATTTCATGCTTTGTGTCCCTTATTGATGTGAATAGGGTCTTAAATAGGTGCTGTGCACATCTGGTAGTGAGTTAAGTAGGTGATTTTCTGAGTTAGGCTGGGTTAGGATCCCTAAGTACCTGTCCAGAAGCCTTAGGCTGAAGTCCCGGACAAACCCAAGTTCCGGACATGTCTTTGGCTGTATTACATCGGATATTGGAGGGATTACAAGTAATCCCTCCAATATCCAATGTAATATGGCAAAGGGCACGTCCGGAAATTGGGCCTGAAGCTCCCTCACTGGTACATATGGACCCTAACCAGTCCTAACTCTTTAGAAAATCACCTACATACCTCCCTACCAGACATGCATAGCACCTATTTAAGACCTTATTCACATAAATAATGGACACAAAGCATGAAATAAATAAAATTTAACCAGAAAATGATGATTCAGAGGTGAGTATGGCATTTGGGGAAGGCGGTGGCTTGATCGGTAGAGAGGTAGCTTGCAGTCCTAATGGACCCAGGTTCAAATCCCCTCTGGGGCAGGGAACAGTTTAAGGATTTGAATTTCGTTAAATCAAGCTTTACTGATCTACCAGAAGACCCGCCGACATGTTGTAAAATTACCCACGCTAATACCAGTACACCAGTTCTGTATGAGACAGCCCTAGCCCGTATTCAGTATGGACGGTGGGTGTTAGCGCCGAAGTGATGAAATGTAGAGGTGTATGGTATGTAGAAGGACTGCTGCACCTTGATAGCAGGCTGTGAAGCCTATGTCCAGAGTCAGAGGAAAAAAAAAAAAAGTTTATCAGTTGACAACATACTGAATCTAGGTAACAGACATGAAAATCACGTTTTTCAGAGCCTATGCACATAAATACAGTCCTTCCTCCAATTTTGCAAGAATATGGTCGACAAAAACCCTCGCAAAATCAAAATTTGCAAAATTCAGACAATTAAATATATGAAATACAGGCAAATTGGTCGACATCACCCCAAGGTAAGCACTTTTTCCCACTCTTTCTCTCGACTCTACCTCTTAATTTTACGATGATAAATGAAACAAACATGAACTGATGTACTGTACAGTAATATTAATAAGAAAACATCATAGGTAAGAAACATAAAAAAAAAAAAATGCATTTACACTAATGTGAAGACTGACATGGTGTACGGGACTGGTGGCGGGGTGAGGCTTGGCTACTGTGGCCCCGCGGGGCCTACGTCATCACTGTCACTGTCGGCAGATATTTCCACATCTTGCTGTGTTTTTTCTGCCTCTCTCATGAATCCCTCGAAGTCAGAATCATCACTGGGGTCATCAGAATTAAAAAGGTTAGGGATGCTAGGATCGCTGGCTACTTGGGGAGGGGTGGCAGGACGGCTGGTTGATGGGGCAGGGTCTCTCGGGGTTCTCATGAATTTTGTGATTAGAGACTGCTTCCTCTTGTTAACCCCATCTCTGTGGAGGTCAGCATAAAAGCGAAGGGCTCTGTCAACACCGTGGCATGCTTTCTGAGCCCTAAATTGGTCGCATTCGTTGCTCACGATGGTTTCTTTCAGCTAGTCAATGACGGTGAGGATATTGGCCAGGTTATGCATCGTTAATTCTCGGCCCCTTCGCTTTTATGCTGACCTCCACAGAGATGGGGTTAACTAGAGGAAGCAGTCTCTAATCAGAAAATTCATGAGAACCCCGAGAGACCCTGCCCCATCGACCAGCCGTCCTGCCATCCCTCCCCAAGCAGCCAGTGATCCTAGCATCCCTAACCTTTTTGATT
>JAGKTI010017190.1:0-18733 GCA_018397915.1 Birgus latro | reverse complement strand
TAATCAAACATCAAAATTAATAACATAAATCAGTCAAATAATCTATATGCTGTCCACTCTAACCTGGTAAAAAAACAATAATAATAATCATAAAGGCAAACACCAAAATCAATAATAAAAATCGCTCACATAATCCATACTCTGTTCCCACTAATATGATAAAATAAAAATAAAAAATAAAAATTCAAACACCAAAATCAATAATAAAAATCAGTCACATAATCCATAATCTGTCCACTCTAACTTGGTAAAATAGAGAAAACCTATCACAGAAAGAGAACATCAAAGTCAGTCACATAATCCATAGTTCATCCACTTCAAGCTGGCAAAATCAATACTGTTCTGTACCGTGTGTAATTCCTCCACTGTTGTTCTATATTCTTTTTACTCTAACTTGGCCTAAAATGGAGAATGAAATACTAAGAGGGTGTATGTAAGTGAAGTGGAGGGAAGGAGTGGGAAGGGGAGACAGACGATGAGGTGGAGGGATGGAGTTCAGAGGTATATGAGAGGGAAGTGAGTTGGGGGGAGGGCAGTCAAATGGTGGGTGACATAGCGACTTGGAGGGAACGATGCCATACCCTGTTGAAAGCCTTAAAAATATCAAGGGCTACTGCGGGAGTTTCTCCATATGGGTCGATTGCTGATGGACGGTATGAGTCAGGAGACTGAGTATGTCAATGGTGGAGCTTTTGTGGCAAAAACCATATTGTTTGTCGCTAATTAAGTTGCTGGATTCAAGGTGTTTAACTATGTGCTTATTAAAATTTCAAATACTTTACCATACTAAGAAGATGTGACAGTTATTGGTCTGTAATCAAAGGTGTCAAAAGAACTTCCTTTCTTTGGAATTGGGTGGATATTAGCTTCTTTCCATGAATTAGGAAATGAAGAAGTACGTATGTATAGTTTGAATAGTTCAGCAAGAACAGGTGCAAGTTCTGGGGAACACTTTTTCAAAACAATCGGAGGAATTCCATCTGGGCATTGTCTAGGATGGATTTTACGTATCTTGTCTGTATTTTTAAGTGGAACAATTTCGGGAGAATCAAGTTCTCGTACTGGGATGTTCTGGCTGACTTCCTCTAAGGTAGAATTTCTGGCAAATGTACTGGCAAAGACACATGCATTCCTAAGTGGGTCATTTGTAATGTTGCCATCTGAAGACTTTAGTAGGGGTATGGATGATGACATGTTAATTACTGAAAGACTTAACAGCTGACCAGAATATTCTATTGTCATTAGGGTTGTTAAGTAGTTTTGATGCTCAATTATGAAGAAAGTTTGATTAAGTGAGATTTATTACAGCTTTTGGATGGTTTCTAGCAATTTTAAATTGACAGTGATTCAGATGTTTTTTATTTTAAGTATGTGTTATATGCTAATGACTTTTGGGCTGTTGCTCATGCACAGCTGTTATCAAACCATTTTGGAGAGTTCGATCTTTTAGTGAATCGCTGACTTTGTATCAACAAATCCATAGCAGCTACTATTAAATCACAAATATGGGACTGGGTAGAATTGGCATCACTAGAGAAGATAGACCGCCATGGAATGTCAGCAAGACTTCTAAATCCATCCCAGTTTGCCCTATCTAAGTGCCATCAGGTCACCCTGACAGGTTCAGAACGGGGAGGTTTGGGGAGGCTAACTAATGAGGCTTTGACGAGAGTGTTGTCAGAGGATCCAAGTGGTGCCAGTATCATGTATTGATCTGGATTATTTGTCAGGAATAGATCCAAGAGATGGGCATTATGGTCAGGATTATCTAGTATTCTGGTTGGCTGCTTTACCAGCAGTGTGAGATTAAACGATTCTCCGAACAGCTCGCACTCTAGACCAGCATCGTCAGTCCTGGCAGAATGCAATAACCATTCAACATTATGTACGTTAAAATCACTCAAAATGGTAATTTCGGTACGAAGCGCAAGATTGAGGTTACTCAACTGTGTGGATACCGAGTCAAATACACACGGTTCTGAAAAGGCATTGGAGGAGATAGACTACACAGATATATTTGGTAATACAGTATTTAGATAATTTAGTTTGTACAATGAGTAATCAAAATTGGATGAAGTGAAGTTTAACCCGCCGAGTCCCGACCGTTTTTTTACCCAGCCTACCTCCAGATCCCGACCGATTTTTGACTTTTTGTTTTTTGGCTGATACCTTTGCTTTTGGTGAGAAACATCGAAAATTAATAGTGAAATCGCGAACCTGAGGTAAAAAAATGTTGATACATGTGTCACTCAACCTAACGTTTTCCTTCTTTTTCAGGGTACCTGGCTAAGAAAACGAACTATGGAAGGGTTGACTAATTCAAACCACTTTAAATTACATATTTATTTCATTTATTGGGTACGAATTTATGTGTAGTAAAAGTCTATAATGGTTTTCACACAATATATATATATAGGCGTTTATAAGCATTGTTCACTTACCCAAAGCCCCAGTATATGGCACCTTCCTTTACGACATTACCACCTAATCACTTCTGTTTGTTTCTACCTCTAGCTTCTTTGTTTCTTTGTCCTCCACCTCAGGAATCACTTTCACTGTTAATTTCGTCATTAGAGAGACCGTGGGGCAACATACCTTTACAGGCTGGGTTACTGCTAACAGGTGAATTGCCCAGTGTGGGGGGGAGGGGGGAGAAGGGGGATTAGGAGGGGCCAGGCAGTAACCCAGCTTGACAGCAGGTAGAGGAAGGTCTCCCACATATGCCTACCAAAAATCACCCACGAATGTTGAAAAATGTGCACACAATGGCCCTTGCAATTGTGTGACGTACGATGTATGTCGTTGGGTCTGTCCGTGGAAAAAAGTAGCGACGTACATCGTACGTCGATGGGACTCGGCGGGTTAAGACAGTATGAACTGCATATTGAGATTTGATATAACAACAGGTGCCACCCTTGTTACAGAAGTTTGTGAGAAGATGGTAACCAGGAAAACAAAACAGGGATATTTCAGTAAAGGGTGAGATTTGTGGTTCTGTGAGGAATAGGGCCAGAGGGGATATGGACTGTAGGAAAAAATGAACTGAACTTAGGTTACTCCAAGTACTCTCTTCACTTTAACTTGGCCTAAAATTGCCAACTCCTCAACCTGATTGCTAAGTTGTGATAATAGATTATCACTAGAATATTATGCTAGTCACAAAGAAGTGCTATGAAGATGAAGAACAGATTAACACTACTAACATTATGCTAGTCACAGAGATGAGCTATGGAGAACAGATTATAACAAGATTATTATGCTAGTCACAAAGAAATGCTATAAAGATGGAAAATACATTACCACTATATAATGACTACAAGGCCCTCAGTTAACCCACAGTTAGTTTGGTTAGGATCGATTTGGGTTGATTTTTAATGCATTTTGATAGATTTCTTGATTTTACTGGTGAAATTTCTATTTTATTTTATTCCTGGTAAATGTATGTTTTACACTCCTCAGCTGCGTAGAGCATTCCCGAAGTGCTGATCGGTAGGTCACAAGGAACATTCAGAAGAGCCGCGTAACATACTGTGAAATTTGGGCTCACTCTTGGTGCCCACTGGATGCTTGAGCTTGACAAGTGGGTCGCAAATTGTCACTTTTGTTTCATAAAGACTCCAACCTGCTTGCATGCATCGGCCTTGGTCACCTACTAGGGGCTCTCTATGATAATTTAAGTAAGCTTTCCCCCACTACCAACATAGGTTTGGGGTTGACGCAGCCTAGGGGTTAAGAACAATCCTGCCAATGGTTATGCTTGATGAGTGGGCTGCGAATTGTCAATGTGGTGCGTAAACTTCGACTAAAATGTTGTTAGGTGGAGGGATGGAGTTGAGAGGTATATGAGGGAGGGAGAAGTGAGTTGGGGGGAGAGCAGTCAATGGTGGGTGACAGAGTGACCTGGAGGCATTTTGTCTGTTGCCACCCTTTGAGGGAGTAGGGCGTCGGGCTATAGATACCGTAAATAGATAGATAGATAGGTCGAGTTACGTATATGTGTCTCAAAACTATTTCTCTATTGCCAGATGCCTTAATCCTGTAAGGGGTGGCCACAAACAAATCGCTTCCATGTCACCCTGTCCCCCGCCGTATCACTGCCCTGCGTCTCAAAACACAGCATGAAAACATGATAATTTTGGCCAGCTTTTCCGCACTACCAACATAAGTTTAGGGTCGGCACAGCCTAGGGGTTACGAAGAACGACCCTGCTGATTAAATTCATACATTTCCGGCGTAATAAAAAAAAACTTACACGCTAAAAGGTCAATATTACTTATTTCCCAAGTGGGGGTCATGTTAGGTTAAATTGTTAGGTCATTACGCTAGGTGAGATTGTTAAGTCAATTATGGTTAGGTTTATAATGTAATTCAAGTGATCTGGATTTTATTCCTACCTTCATGGATTTTTTTTTATTTTCTTAATTTTACTCCATATCTCCAAACAATTTATTCTATTTTATTAATTGTATTCCCTATTTTTTTTTTTTTACTTCATGGATTTCCTTCAATCAATTTCCTTGACTATTCCATACCTCAAGCAATTTATTTTGATGTAATTTATTGATTTTTTTTCTTGATGTAATTTATTGATTTTATTCCCTATCTTCATTTTTTTATCTTGATTTTATTCTTTAACTTAATGGACCTTTTTTTCATTCTATTTCCTTGATTTTATTCCATATCACTTCAAGTAATTTAATTTGATGTATTTTACAGATTATATTCCCTCCAGCAATATATTATTTTGATTTTATTCCTGATCTAACTCAATGGATTTTTTTTTCTATTTCCTTGATTATATTCCATGTATCAGCCAATTTATTCTGATGTAATTTATTAATTTTATTCCACCTAGCATTTTTTTTTATTGATTTTATTTCTTATCTAAACTTCATGGATTTTTTCAGTCTCCTTGATTTTATTCCATATTTCTTCAGGCATTTTGATGTATTTTATTGATTTTATTCCCTATCTGACTTCCAACTTCTTTGCAAACAATTCTGTATTTAATTCCATACATGACTTCAGGGGAGGTATTGTCATCCATTTTATTTTGTCTGGCGATTATTTTGATTTTATTTCCAATTTGACTTCACCCCCCCATTGGTGGTAGGGGTCAGCTGCAACAAAATTAAGTTCCCAAATCATTCAAACTAATAAAATGGCAAAAATCGAGAGGAAATAAATACGAGGAAAAATATGCCCCGGTGTTGTCATCATTACCTCCCTCCTCTCTCTCTCTCTCTCTCTCATTTCTCCATCTTCCAACTCCATATGATCTATGTATCAAAAATTCTCTCTACAAAAGCAAAATACCAAAAACTTTCCATCGTGAATATTTGCAATTTTCTCCACCCCTCCTCTGACCCACTCCGTCCACCCCAATCCCATTTTTCCTCCATTCATCTCTCCTCTCCCTCTCATTTTTCCCTCCTACTCTCCATCTCCCAAAAATCCCCAATTCCCCAAAATTCACCACATATACTCAAAACAACTAAAAAAATACTTACTATCGCGAATATTTGTGATTTTCTCCGCCACTCACTCAAGCCCCTCACTGCCTAAATATACTGACGCGACAACATGGCGTCGTATATCCGGGTCTTTTAATAGGTTCTAAGTTTTTTTCTTTTGGCGTTCTAGGAATTATATTACAAATTGAAACCGTATAAACCGTATGAAAATTGCAGAAAATAATTTATCTATAGGCGTCGGGAAGAATTAAGCCGATCATGTAACTATTTTAACATACCACCACGGTTCCAACACGGTACACAAACATTTTGAAAATTATGGAAAATTCTTTTATACAGTATAAAATTCATAATTATTTCCCAATAATATTTTAATTCCCAAACTAGATCTGCACAGTGGGATTAAAAAGTGACATTTTATATATTCTGAAATTACATTAAAGAAAACTATTTCAATTGTAATTTAAGGGCAAACTAAAATATATTCTAACCCCCCCCACCCCCTCCCTTAATATAAATCCTAATATTGTCTATACTGTCCTCTTTGATATAAATCCTTCCAATATTACTTAATAGATTTTTTTTTTGCCCTTTACACCTTACTGTCCTGTTCTTGGTTACAAAAATCCGTCCAAAGTTGTCTAACACCTTTTCGTAAGTGATTTATTTTGCTTACTAAACCTTACTGTCCTGGTACATAAATCCTTATTGGCGAACACCATCTCGTAAGCGATTTATTTTGCTTGCTACAGCTTACTCCTGTTGCGTAGATCCTTTCAACATCTCTTCTAATAAGACAATAAATAAAAGGTCAATGATGGATCCACATTAAGAAGCATTTTATAACACTAAACAGTATTCTTGTGTGGTTAGGAAGCTTACTGACACCTTTTCTTTAGCGATTTATTTCAGATTCGGTTCCGCGACGATTCTTGTCATCGTGTAAGAAAGCTCCCCCTTGGCGATTTGTTTTTGGATATGGTTGATTAATATCTTTCTGCATATTATTTATTTAAAGTATGACAATATTGGAAGGATTTATGTAACAGAAGAGGACAATAAAGTAATAAAATAAATCGCTTTGGAAAAGGTGTTAGGCGATATTGGAAGGATTTATTTAACAGGACAATAAGGTGTAATAAACAAAATAAATCACTTAGGAAAGGGTGTTAGGGAGCTTTCATCACCTTTTGCACCTTATTTCACGTCCAGTGAGATAATACTATGGCTCTACATCCTTTCCACAGCACATCTTCGCAACTAGCATCATAGTCTAGTGTTAATCTATAGCTACACTTCTTTCCATAGCATTTCTTTGTGACTAGCATCATATACTTATGTTAATCTATTGCTACACTTCTTTCCATAGCACTTCTTCGTGACTAGCATCATATTCTAGTGTTAATCTATTGCTACACTTCTTTTCATAGCACTTCTTCATGACAAGCATCATATTCTAGTATTAATCTATTGTTGAAAATATCTATCTGTATCTATCTATTGCCAGATGCCTTCATCCTGTATTGGGTGGCCACAAACAAATCGCCTCTATGTCACCCTGTCCCCTGCCATTTCACTCCCATCCTCCCAGCTCACACACCCCTCTCTCATATACCTCTCCACTCCATGTCATCCTTGGTCTCCCACTCCCCCCCTCCACCTCATTCACGCTCTCCTAGTCAGTCTCATATCTCTTCTCCCCTCCATTTCATCCTCGGTCTCTCCCTCCACCTCTCACACACACACACACACACACACACACAGTGTAACTCAGAGTATGTACATTCTTTTCATAGTACAAGATGAGCACCATGTTTAGTAAAGTAAATATGGAAGGAGTTAAGAAAAGGGATAAAGGTAGAAAGCAAAATGATGATTTCTACCAGGAACTGTTGGAAATGGAGACATACAGTAAGTTGGTTGAATGACTGCACAGATTAGAGAAGGCATTTCAGAGTGAAATGGATGCTATTAAAAAGCAGTTGCACATGCAGAAGGACAAAAATGAAAAATAAGTAAAGGAAGCTAACAGGAAAGACACAAGAATAGATGAGCTTCTAGTTGAGGTTCGTACACTCAGAAGATTGGTGAAATGGCAAGCACAGTTGTCAACCTAGACTCAATGCCTTGAAATCACTTGACCATACAACATTTGGACACAAGAAACCACCACCACAGTGGGGAGGCGGTAGCTCGATCGGTAGAGAGTTGGCTTGCGGTCCCGTGGGACCCAGGTTCGAATCCTCGTTGGTGCAGGGAACAGTTTAAGGATTTGAATTTCATTAAATCAGGCTTTACTGATCTACCAGAAGACCCGCCGACATGTCGTAAAAATGACCCCGCTAATACCAATACACTAGTCCTGTATGAGACAGCCCTAGCATGTATTCAATATGGACGGTGGGTGTTAAGCGCCGAAGTGGTGACATGTAGATTGTAGGAGGACGACTGGGCCTTGATAGCAGGCTGTGAAGCCTATGCCCAGAGTCGGACACATAAAAAAAAAAAATAAAAAAAAAAATACAAACAATATATACGTTCAGTGATGAATTATGCAAGCCCTGCTTGGGCTCCTAACCTCACTAAAACACACTATAACACTCTTCAGACCATACAAAATAAGGCCCTAAAAATAATCACAAGCTGCACAGCTACTACACCTACAGACCACCTACACCAAGAAACCAAAGTCCTCAAAGTCAAGGATCATCTAGACATAAGAGGCACCCAAATTTTCGCTGCTAGAGGCACCCAAATTTTCGCTGCAAGAGGCACCCAAATTTTCGCTGCAGCCTCCACAAACACACAACATCCACTACACTACATGGCAGCACATCCACACACACCAAGGAACATCAAAACAACACCCATCACACGATATTATACACAAATACTATAATCTCTTCCCCCCTGCCCGCCTCAGACCAGCTTCCAGAAGCATATTCATACTCAAATCACTCGTCATTCCATTCTGTCACTCAAAGATAACACATGGCTGCATGCATGGCCTCCAGATGTCCATCCTTCCGAACGCTATCTCCCCCGTGAAGACAGGGTCCACCTGGGCAGGCTGAGATGTGATCATCATCCAGCCCTACCTCTTAAGTTATCAGAAGAGGCTGGATGACTTCGTCGCTGACGCCTGTCCAGGATGTAACACAGCACCCCCATACTATTAAGCACATCATGGAAGACTGCATTGCACACAATCACCTAGGCCAACAACACAACATACACTCCTTGAGAGCTATGTGGGAAAGTCCGGTCTCGGCAATGGACATTGAACACAATCACCTAGGCCAACAACACAACATACACTCCTTGAGAGCTATGTGGGAAAGTCCGGTCTTGGCAATGGCCTTCCTTAGGGACTCGGGGCTGTTCGGCCAGACTGCCTAGGGAACAATTACTAATACTACTGATACTACCATGAGAGTATTATGGAAGAGATCAGAAATGATACAGAGACAATTAGGCAGGCTAGCACTCTGCTACATCATAACAGTGATATCGAGGAGAAGATAACCCAGGTGAATGTAGCGATGCAAAGCAACAAAAATGATGTGGAAACCACATATGCTGAAATGGTGAAAGTTAAGAAAAACTTAGAAACAAGAGCAGAAGAAAAGAGCATTAAAAAGGAAGTAAAGAAAATAATCCAAAACAATCCATAATTGGTCAAAGATTCAGCAGACGTCAATAAATCTATAGTAATCGCTGGTATACAGGAGGATGAAATAAAAAACAAGGTTTCAAGAGACCAAAAGGAGATGGCAAATGTAATGAACATTTTGAAGGAAGTCTCAGAGGAAATCTGTAGGAAAAACATAGAGGAAAACAAAAGGCTAGGGAAATACAAGAGAAATAAATCAAGGCCTCTGAAAGTAACCTTCCAGAGTGTAAATACTGTGGAGGAAATACTGAAAAATGCAAACAAACTTATGGGAAAAGAGGATTTCAAAAACAGATGGATAAAAAAATGCCTAACTCAAGAGGAACTGGGATTACTAAAAGAGAAGAGGAAGGAGGCAAAAACATAAAGAATGAGGGAAGATCAGAGGAAGAGAACAACACACTTTTTTACAAAGTAACAGGATTGCAGGTACGAAAGTGGTACATAAAGAGGAGGGAATAGAAAGGAGGAAGTATATAAACAAGATCATTAAGTTGATGTACTCAAATGCAGATGGAATGGTATCTAAATTACTAGAAAAAGAAGGAACCACATATTGTTTGCCCAAATGAAACAAAATTAACATCAAGGATATAAAATGACACCCTAAACCTAGAGAAATACAACAGATGGAGAAGAGATAGGAGCTTTAAAAGAGGAGGAGGAATTATAATATTAACAAAGAAAAATCTGCAAGTCAAAGAAATACTGCACAACTGGATATACCCTCACAGGTAGAACTGATAGCAGTAGAGATTAGTACATCTGAAGGGAAGTTAATTGTGGCAAATTTATACATGCCACTTAAATCAAACATTTGGGAAAAAGGCAAATATGAAGAACTGGCGGGGTACAATTCAACATTTAAGAGCATTACTACATAGAATGGAGGAGAAATCCGAAAGAATTATACTATCTGGAGATTTCAATACAAATATAAATTGGAATACACTCTAGAAATAAAAAGCCAGGAAAGCTGTTGGGACCAAAAGCTCCTGGACCATGTGCAGGAGCTTTTCCTAACACAACTTGTCAAAGGAAGCACCAGAAAAAGAGGACTTTATGTACCATCAGTACTAGATCTTATATTTACTAGGCAAGAAAATGATACTGACAGTATTATGTATCACCCTCCATTTGGCAAAAGTGACCATGCTGTTAGTGGTAGGTGGTGGTGACCATCATCCACTCACTTGATGTAGTGCTGCCTACTTCTTCCTTAACCTTTATCATTCTTTTTCTGTGCCTGCCCTCCTTTCTTCCTATTTCTCCTACATTTCCTGTCACTTCTTACTGCTTTTCTTTCCTTTACAGGTGGCATTACATTGAGTGACAAGCCAAATGGTTTCCTGTAAGCCAAGAAACCATTTACAACGCTGGGTGGTAACCATATAACCAAACCATACGTGCTCCCTACGTGTCAACAAGTGGGTTGGTGGAGGGTTAGTGCCCCTCCCTGTAAAAAAAAATAACTCAAAGTCAAATGGCCACCCCTTATGGGATTATGGTGTCTGGCAATAGATAGGTAGATAGACCATGCTGTATTAAATTGCAACTTCAGGATTGCATATGACACAGTTAACAGCAAAGAAAGTTACAAAAAGAGCCTTAACTACAAAAAGGGCAATTATCATGACCTAAAGAAATACTTCTTAGAAATAGATTGAGAAAAAGAGCTTAGAGGACAAGATTTAAATGTTATATATAGAAAATTCTGTGAACTTTATGAAATAGAAGTCCAAAATTACATCCCTCAGCACAAAGAAACAGAAATGAAAATGAGCAAATGGTTTAATAATGTAAAAAATCAAAAGAAAAAAAGAGACTTGTGGAATAGATCCAGAGGACATAATAGTGAGAGGGCATATAACTATAAACAGGCAAGAAATGAATACACAAGAATAAGGAGAGAAGCCCAAAAACAGTTTGAGGAGGACATCATACACAAAAGCTGTGATCAACTGAAGCTAATTTACAGGCATCCAAAGCAAAACCAAAGAAAAAGATAACATACAATCCATTACGGATGAAGGAATCTTACATACATAAGAGAAAGGTATTAGTGAAGTACTAAATAAGAATTTCCAATCAGTTTTTACAGAAGAAAATAATTTTGAGAGGGATGATATGGAACATGAATGCCCAAACATATTACCAAATATACAAATATCAGAAAAAGAAATACAGGAAGAGTTAAGTAAATTAGACAAAGGTAAAGCAAATGGTCCAGACGAAATTTCATGTTGGGTGCTACACGAATGCACAAAGGAGTTAAGTAGACCATTATCGTTAATATTCAAGGAATCCTTGGGTCAAGGTAACCTACCAGATGCTGTATTTGGAAGAAAGCAAACATTGTCTCCTTATTCAAGAAAGGGAATAGACAAAATCCACTCAACTACATACCAGTATCACTAACCAGTGTTGTAAGTAAGATACTGGAAAAGCTAATAAGAAAAGTTTGGGTAAACCATCTAAAAGAACACAATATGATAACAAAGGCTATTTGGTTTCAGAAAGGGAAATTCATGTGTTACTAATTTACTAAGCTACTATGACAGTGTGGACAGTATCTATCTAGATTTCAAGAAAACATTTGACAGAGTACCACACCAAAGACTTTTAAGGAAACTGTACCATCAAGGAGGAATCCAAAACAAGCTGTACTGTTGGATGCAAGATTTTCTCAGAAAAGGGGAAATGAGAACAGCACTAAGGGGAAATTACTCATCATGGAGGGAAGTGACTAGCAGAGGTCCACAGGGCTCAGTGCTGGCACCAATTATGTTTTTAGTGTATATAAATGACATAGATAATAATATTGGAAATGAAAGCTATTTAAAATACGTTTGCTGATGATGCAAAAATACAAAGAAGAATTACTAACATAGACTCTTGTAAAGAGCTACAAGAAGAATTAATTAAACTTCATGAATGGAGTAATACATGGCAAATGGAATTCAATGTGGACAAATGTCAATCAAGTTTGGTAAAAGTGGGAAAAGACCAGATTGGGATTATAAATTAGGAAGTAAAACCCTACACACATCAGAAAGAGAGAAAGACTTATGTGTGATTATCAATAACAGACTAACTCCGGCAGACCACATAAATGAAAATGTTCGGAACATGTATACACTGCTTGCAAATATGAGAATAGCATTCACATACTGTACATTAATGAAGACATGCTGAGGAAGATAACATCTTTCATCAGACCAACCCTGGAGTATGCATCAGTACTCTGGAATCCTCATCTCAAGAAACACATAGATAAGATTGAAAAAGTTCAAAGGGCTGCTACAAGATGGGTACCAAGCTTAAGGGATCTAAGCTGTGAAGAAAGATTACAAAAACTGAATCTGACAACACTACAGGAGAGAAGAAAAAGAGGAGACATGATTATGCTATATAAATGCCTATCAGGGAAAGAGAAAATAGACATAAATGAATACATAACCTAATGGACGTATCAGGAAGAGTACACTGCAAAAAACTGCATAAAAAGAGAGGTGATAAACACATAAGGAAATTTAGTTTCCCAAAAAGCGCAATTGATCAGTGGAATTAACTACCGAATGAAACTGTGTCAAAACAATTCATAAATTCATAAATTTAAGGTTATGGAGGTCCAGCAAGTTGAGAGTGAAACTGAAGTGGAGGAAGATGAGCAGGAGATCACCTGGAAGGAAGCAGCGGAGGCTTATGAAAAATTGTTACGGTTGTTGAGATGCAGTATCACAATGTTCAGGGACTTCCAGACTAAAAGGGCAGCATCTGTGAAGCAGGCAACCATATTTGACCTCTTTAAAAAAGCTGTAAAGAAGGCCATATCCTCTGCTGCTCCCTCCCCATCACCAGCAGCAGTCTCTGAACCTCAAGCTCTACTGCTGCTGCAACAGGAAGAGGAGTCCTTAGAGCCTGTTGCAGGGCCCTCTACTGCTGGGGACTTCTCCCAACAGTAGCAGACTCCAGTCAACCCCTTCTAATGTACGTATGTAAATACGGAACCTACTATAAATTTAGGTATGTGCATGTGAACTTGAAGGCCTACTATGCCATTACACTTATATTTGTTCACTAATTTATTTGAATGAAAGCCTGACTAAGAGGGTGTTTGTGGGTGAAGTGGAGGGAGGGAGAGGGAGGGAGAGGGAAGGGGAGACCGAGGATGAGGTGGAGGGAGGGAGAGGGAAGGGGAGACCGAGGATGAGGTGGAGGGATGGAATTGAGAGGTATATGAAGGAGGGGGGATTGAGTTCTGGGGAGGGCAGTCAAATGGTAGGTGATGAGCATCTTGGAGGCATTTTGTCTACAGCCACCCTTTCTGGGATTAGGGCGTCGCGCTATAGATATATAGACTAATTTATTCTTCAGGTTCAAGATTAGTACTGTATTCATTACTGTACAGCATCATACATGTTGGAACTAGACAAACCGCACTCACCCCGGCCGGCTTTACGACGTGAACTGCCAAGGCTCCCGGTTGCATACCACAGGAACCTTCCGATGACGTCATCACTCGTGACTTAGCAGATGTGTTCGTGCGCACACACACTAACACTCTCGTCCTCTCTTCTTAATTTGACAGAAGATTCCAAGGACGAAGTTGGATGGTCTATTTGCGTCTGATACACACTGTGTATCCAATACATAGCCTTTTGTGTGAGTACCATCAACACCCAATACACACTATGTATCCAATACATACACTTTTGTTTAATTACTATCAAGACCCAGTCTGCGGCCACATACAGATATGTGATGTCTCTTAAAGTATTATAAACTTTCTAGTCTCGGCTGACTGCTGCACGCAGCCGCTCGGTTGAGGCACCTTTCTTGGTGAGACAATCAGCCAGTTGTTGTGATGTATCCACCCAGGATACCTCGTCAATCTCCCCCCGCTCCAACATGTCCCGCAACACAGCAATATCAATGCGCAATCTCCTGTCTTCTACGCTCTTACAGGAGTAAAGGGCGTCCACCAGACTCTTGTTGTCGATGAAACACTTTATTTTGATCTTTCCACATCCAGAAACCTCACGTAATATGTTGGAGAGATATACAGCAGTTTCAGCACATTCAAGCAGCGCCAACGCCTCAGCAGATAAGATAGATTTGACGACCCTCCTGATCTTCCTTGTCTGCCAAAATATAGGACATCTTGCCTCACTAGCATCTTGTAGGAAGATCACAAAACTTCCCTGAGATCCATTGCCTACAAGGTTGGCAAATGAGGCATCCGAAAAGCACTCTATATGACAGCCCTCGATCGGCCCCATTCTTGGAATGTATAGCTTCATGTTGTCAGTCTTCACCCTTGAGATCACCTTATTCAGTCTAAGCAAATCCGCTACGGTAGCTCGGTTGCTATTCACGTTCAACTCACACACATCAAAGGCAATATCTGGCCGAGTGTATGTGGCAATCCAACTGAGTTGCCCAATTAATGCTCGGTACTCCTTTTTCTCAGACTCGGACAGCTCCCCTGATTTTACTGCTGCACGATGTTTACTCAGCGTGACTGGTTTCAAGGATGAAGCATACTGGAATTGGTCGAGCGTTATGCTGCCATCGATGTTGGAGATAACACTGAGACCAAAGTATTTGAAGGCTTTTGATTCTGAACAGCCGATGAGGAATATTTGACTCAACCGATTTATCACTTGCTGTTCAAACTCATGTGTACCAGCCCAAAGGAAGTCGTCGACGTACATGCATACAATGCCTTCGACTTTGCCACCATTGCTCCAAGAGAACAGTGCTGAATCCAGTGATGATACTTTAGCTCCGAGACTCAACAACTGATCTTTTACACGCAGATACCAATGCCTAGCAGCATCACAAAGGCCGTAAACAGTTTTCTTTAGTCTCCATAACTTACCATTTGCATATTCAGGCAGAGGACGTAAATGAACAACTCTCTCAATGTCGTTACCTTGCAGGTAGGCAGCTTTCACGTCCATAGTGTGGCAATCCCACTGGTTGGTGGAGGCCAAAGAAAGTGCCAAACGCACTGCTTCCTTTGAACAAGTAGGCGAGTCTTTTCGGAGATCCACTGTGTCTTCCTCAAATCCTCTGGCGACTAAGCGGGCCTTAACAATAGGCTTTCCATTTTTCAGTTTTTCTGTCACAACCCATCGAAACGTTATGGCACCTTGTCCAACATCATCTACTTCCTCATACACATCATTATTCTGCCAATTTGTAATTTCATTTTCCTTAGCACATAATATGGCCTCAGAGTTGAAAAGAACAAGCATTTCTGTGTCATCATCAACCACTTCCCATTCGCTAAGATCCTTCTCCAAATCTATCCAATCAATGCTGCCATCAGAGTCCCTCTTCAAATTATAGCAGTGTTTGTACTTTCCAGTGGCTTTACCTGCCCGACTTATAATCCTTCCAGACACCAACTCTCCACTTTCTGAATGTATTCCCTTTATACGTTGACCAACAGAAATTTTGGGAAGCTGATTAATCGGAACAGAAACTGGGAGGATCATTGATTGGGACCACACCATCTTCCGACTCGTCATCTGGTGGATAGTCATTCAGCACTTGCGTAGGATCGTCATTAGGCTTCTCCTGGACAACATTATTCATCTCATCACTGCTGACATCACTTTCAACTGTAGTATCTTGCTCTGGCGCTCGCGCTAGACGACATACGTGCACTCGCACGTATACACCACCTTGTCTCACCAGAATTTGTTTCCCATCTCTGCCTATTACAATTCCGGGACTGTGCCACTTATGACTGTCATTTCTTTTGTAGAAGACTTCATCTCCATTCTGGATGTCGTTTAGGTCACCCGAACGTACGTTGTGCCACAGAGCCCTAGCCAAGCGTTCATCTGATTCGGTCTTTATAAACTCTTGCCTAGCTAAATGAAGAGCGTTCAAGTTCTCTCTCACAATTTTCGATGGTGATGACGGTACCAAGGCTGGAGGATCATTTGCGTACACATTAGGCAGACCAGGGTTTTGACCAAAAACAAGTTGGTTAGGAGAAAAGCCTGAGTAGTTGGTGACAGCATTTCTTGCCGATACTGCCCATGCCAAGGCCACATCCAATTCACACTGGCTATCAGCCATTATCTTCCTAACAATGTCACCAATGACTGCATTTTGACGCTCACAGACTCCGTTGCTCCAAGGACTCTCTGCAGACGTTGTCATGATCTTGATATAGAAGGGCTCTCCCAGTGCTCGCATTTCCGCATTATTGAATTCACAGCCATTGTCCGAAATATTCCTTTGATAATGGTGGGCACACACTTATCTGCAATTAATATCGCATTACAATACCTGGTCGCCAAATCAACAAGGACTAAGAAATAATGCCTTCCCCAAGCTTTTAAATCCATGGCTATGGCTTCGTTAAACTTAGATGCCATGGGCAAACTGACTACGGGTCGAGGCTTGGCTTTCTTAAATCTGCAACAGATTATACAAGCATCAGATAGAGTCTTGACAGCCTGTTCCAGTTTTGAACTTTTAATTCCCGCATCTGTGATCAGTTTAATTAGTTTTGCCGATGTTGGGTGTCCAAATTGCCTGTGAAGCTTCAAAGCGGTTTTTTCTACATCACCCCCACGAGTTGCCAACGTGATTGTTTCACAAAATTCATGATCTAGTCATAAGGAAATTGGAAGTAAGTAATGGCCTGAAGATGAGGACTTTAAATCAATGATAGTTCCACAAATTTTGACCTGGTCAGTTCCAAGGTTAATCAACATTTTTGCTTTTTCATGGAACGTCTACTCAACAGCAAGGGAATATTGCAGTCCACAACATCAGTCACGATGGTAGCACGCATGTTTCCAATGTAGCAGGGCAGAGTAACACGTTTGAGGGAAGAAACTGTGACACCATCAGCAAAAGTAAACGTTGAGGATGACGCTTCTTTTTTTACAGCATCATGTTCATAATCAGTGAGCTCACTTAGATAGCAATTAATCCATTCAACTCCACATACAGTTGTAGAACACCCTGTGTCTAGAAAAGCACATCCCTTAGATTCTTCTACTAGAGTCTGTGACTTACCTCTACTAGCGGCATCATCCGCATAGCCCATAAACAACGACAGATGCACTGTTTCAGAATTCTCTTCTCGACTGCCGTCGTTTTCGTATGCATCCAGACAGTCACGTGCCCAATGAAATCTAGAATCACATACGAAATTCTTCGATACCTTTCATTCAGGCCCAAGTGGGTTCTGCCTCTTGCCGGTGGATGAGCGTTGGGGAATTCTAGCAGATACGGTTGAACATCGGCCACTACCCAGACGTTGATCACGTATTGCACCACCCCACAATATTCTCCGTCCTCGTCGAGTACCTCTAGCATAAAGCGTTTCATCACCTTCAACTTCATCACTCCAAAATACTGGTTCGTCTTTCACCTCCCGGGCGGACACCGATGCCTCGTTCTGCTTGCCAATTTCACCAGCAAAAATACGATTCAGGGCAGATTTCTTATTTTCGTATGTCACCTCAGTTATCGTGGACATCACTAGTTGTCGTTCACTGTCTGAAAGTTTGCATGCAGCTAAGAGCATAAAAGCCATCACAGAATTTGGCAGTTCCATGTCCTGCTTGGTAAATTTGAAGTAAAAATGCTCAAATTCTGTCACGAACTCCCGAATGTTCATATCACTGGCTCTTCTGAAGTTATATTGCTCATAAAACGCTGCAAACTGTCGATGTCCTTTGTCCACGAGAAATAAACTGTATAATTTCTTCAGCAGGGTCTGAACACCATCCTTCTGCTTTAAAACATCCATTTCAATCTGCGAGGACGCCACCCTCGCTCTCCCAGACAATGACAGGTGAATAGCTAAAGCTTGTTTTTCTGCTGCTAGGTTCGATAGTTCGCACCAAATACCAATGTCCAATGTCTTTTTTCCAGCTCTCATATGCAGACTCATTCTCCAATTTTGGAGGCCACTTGGTCGAACACGACGCCATTCTCGAACTACGCTCTGCTACCAAAATGTTGGAACTAGACAAACCGCACTCACCCCGGCCGGCTTTACAACGTGAACTGCCAAGGCTCCCGGTTGCATACCACAGGAACCTTCCGATGACGTCATCACTCGTGACTTAGCAGATGTGTTCGTGCACACACACACTAACAATACAGTATACAGTATTCTCTCCAAATACATTTATAATGATATGATAAGGTACTGAGTGGGTAGGTTTTTCGATTATTCGGCAAATCCAATCTATCAGCATCAGCCTGGTCCCACAGGTGCCGAACAATTGGATGTCTACTGTTGTAGTAGTAGTAGTAGCAGTAGTAGTAGTAGCAGTAGTAGTAGTAGCAGTAGTAGTAGTAGTAGTAGTAGTAGTAGTAGTAGTAGTAGTAGTAGCAGTAGTAGTAGTAGTAGCAGTAGTAGTAGTAGTAGCAGTAGTAGTAGTAGTAGCAGTAGTAGTAGTAGTAGCAGTAGTAGTAGTAGTAGCAATAGTAGTAGTAGTAGCAATAGTAGTAGTAGTAGTAGTAGTAGTAGTAGTAGTAGTAGTAGTAGTAGCAGTAGTAGTAGTAGTAGTAGTAGTAGTAGTAGTAGTAGTAGTAGTAG
>JAGKTI010017189.1:6393-18733 GCA_018397915.1 Birgus latro | reverse complement strand
CTGCAGGGACACCCTCCAAGCGCGGCTTGGCACTGCAACTGCCCCGCCATTATACACCCACTGATAGGGCAGCCTCCTGGGGCGCTACTCCCAGGTTCGGGCCCCTCTCTAATGAGCGGAAGCGGCAGCCTGAGAACCGCAATGCCCTGTACCCTCTAGCACAGGTTCGAGCCCCATCTCGCCCCGGACCCATGATCTATGCCGGCGGAACCCCAGTCAAGCCTCCCCCCAAAGTCCGCCACTAGGTAGCGGGGGCAAAGTTTTCTGGCCGCATGCCCTTGCTGGCGTCAACCCCTGTAACGTAGTGGGGTACGTTGTGTGATATGTAAAGCGCATGTGGTGTAGTGCATAGGATAGTTAGAGGAAATGTTTGGGAGAGTATGCTGGTCTACTCTCCATGTTACTGTCACACTGAAAAGGTCAGCAAAGGACGATGATTAGGTAGCTAGTGAAAGGACCTCCAGCTCTCCCTATCACCAGCATTCCATTCCCCTCGGGAGTACTACCCTGTTCGGCCCGTGCTACAGCCTCCTCCTACAAGTTAGTTGTTTTTACGGGGTGGGGCACTAACCCGCCACCAACCCTTTTAGTCACCTCTTACGACAAGCAGGGATACTGGGGGAGAATTCTTGAAAACCCCCCTACCCCCAGGGGGCCATCACAAACATTAGCAGATAATCACAAACATTGTAGCATTCTAACATATGGAAATGTTGAACCATCATCACTATACTCAAACCAGATATAAAAAGACCAGCACACTCTTTTTTGTACAGATGCTTCACTCTGCACAGCACAAAATCCAGGATAACTGAATACCTGTTTCTTAACAAAGTTACACAACATATCCCTCTTGTTCCCTCACAAAATGACTTCAATGCATTATAGCTTACTAATACTGTACCTTATTAACCAGCCTCATGCAACATGCATACAACATCAACTCAGTGAAACCTGCATAACATATGCTTCTAATAACATTTGACTTTAGTAAAGCCTTTGATGCTATCCTGTGACATAAATTAATCATCAAAATCTACAACACAAACACAGAGACTACCAAATGCCAGCAGACAAGCACACATTGCATTCCATGGAAAGTCATCATTAACACGAAACTTCTCTAGTGGGGTTACCCAGGGCTCGGCTCTCTCACGTCCATCCATCAACTAATACATGCATGATATTCCCACAGTTGCAGCTGCCCACAGACTTTGCTTCATATGGAGATTACCATAACAAATACATCACAGACACAGACAGCTCACTGCAACAGGATTTTCTTGGTACATTTCGGGCGTGGATCAAGGACTACAGGCTGATGATTGCTCCAGCCAAATCTACCACCACAGTCATCATTAGTGACAATGCTGAAAACAGACAGAATCACACTTAACGATGTACTTGTGCCACACACTGTCTCCACTGAAGATCCTTGGAGTGACATATTATCACCTTCAAGGATCACATGCAAGACAAAAAGAAGCAGTGGACCCCCATACTAAATATACTTAGGGTTCATACAGGGACAGACTTCAGACTACTAAAAGAAACACACTCCCTACTCTACAAACACTATATCAGATCAGTAATATCCTATGTTCACCAGCATGGGTTCCCTATCTCCAGACCATAGGGAACAACACTATATATCATCACTGGCAGCACCAGTAGTTCTTCCATAGCCCTTTCACACTCTGAAGAAACTAAATTCCTCCCTGTTAGAGATTATATTAATATGTGAGGTACACAGTTCTCTGTGGCAGCTTGTGCAGATAAACAGCACCCGTGTCACTGTATGGCAGAGTCATACACTACAACTAGGCACATAATACCTTCACCAATCAAACATTACCAGTCCCTCTTCAACAGCAGCCCACCTCCAGACATTTCCACACTAACAATGAAGAAACACCAATGTACCCACTTCATGCACAGGGCAATACAACACTTCATTCAAAACACTACTACAAGTCCCCCCACCTGATGTCCACTTGTCAGACATATCCTTAAATAAAGTTGATGCGTTCACCTAGCCAGATCAGCGCCCTCGTAATTTATCAACGTAGAAATGGGTTGGGTGGAATCACAGATGACATGTGCCCTGCTTGTAGAATAGGCCCACACAAAATAACTCACATAATGGTATACTGCACAGTGCAAACTTTACTAAGATACAGACACATCATTGTCAGTGTAGGAAACCCATGGGACAACTCCATAGGGATGGTTGCCTATCTGCAGTCAGTGGATCTGATTGGTTAGGTGGACTGGCATAAAGCAACAGCAACAACAACAACAGCCTAAAATCTTCACAGTACTACAGGAAATTTTGGAAGTACTGTATATAATTTTCAATACTGTCATTTCTGTATTGACATTGTTCAGGTTATTGGTAGACTTTTTTTTACCATTCTTATTACCGACACCATTTTCATTGTGCTATTCTTGCATCACAGTTGTATTATATTCAACTGTTGTAAATTTCTGTCTGTTTTTTGCTGAGAACAGATCATATCTGTGAGAAACCAGGTATGGGTACATTTTCAAGGAAGTAGAGTCTCAAGATACAGTACCCTCGCATCCAGTACACGTTTGTCCAGTACTATTCTTGTCCAGTATGGTCGGCAAAAAAATAAAATAATTTATTACTGCAGTTCAGATTTGTTGGGCTAGTACGATTGACCGTGCAAATTGGGCCAAATTCGAGGAGTTCTTCTCTAATAATGACGTGCTGCGTCCAGTACTATTACCCATGCATGTGGGGGAAGATGGCCAACACCGAGGAATGTTTCCTTAGTACTGCTGCGCCAGTCCGGTACGCCTTACTCGTGACGTGTGCCAGTCAAACTGGAAATTGCAGTTCCCCCTGATGGCGAAGATGACAATGTGTCAGTGTGTGACTATGAGGGATTTATGAAGGAGTTTGAGGCAGAGAGGCCTCCTCAGGATCCTGAAGGCCCTTCTCCAGGGGATCAGTAGGATTTCCTACAGCCTCAGAAACCCCTCCCCCTTCCCCCCCAAGCCCATCATCACTCACCTGAAAGGTTGGTAAAACCTTAGTTTTGTCAAAATGTAGTTAAGTTGAATTTTGGGGGGACTTTTCCAAGGCTTGTTTGACATTATTCATTTTTCCCATAAGGTCTGTTGTTTGTCCAGTAAGGATTTAGTCCAGTACGGTAGTATTGTCTGACAAAAATACCGTACTGGACGCGAGGGTACTGTACAAGGATATTGTTCGATACAGAATTTTAAAGCTCAGTAGATATAGAGGTACCATCAGCGGTTACATGCATCGGTGTTTTTTTTTTCGCTTTGTATTTTGAGGAAGTCTTAAACAGTGTAAGATTTCAGTGTTAAACGTTTTATAGTAGCAGCAGCTCAAATACAGTAGCCTATTCATAGATATGTACAAAGAAGTGTCTAAATCAAATGTATGCCAGTTATCTTTAGTTTGCTGCATTATTTATAAATGCTATTCATCAGCTGTGATGATCATAGAGAGTAAAAACACAGCCAGTTAATTTCCGATATATTCAATAGATTACTGATTAAAGTGAAGGAATATATAATGCCATTGTAAGTCTGTTTTAAATTTGTAATATTATATCTTTTAATATGTAGACAAATGTAACCTTGAAGTGCTACAGTGTGAATACTTTTAAAGTTTAAATGATAGTATCTTCCTGTATAAATTATTAATTAACATTGTTTTACTTACTTATTAATTTGTCATATACATACAGTAGATATAAAGTGTTCTTTTACAGATTGGAAGTTAATGACAGTTAAGTCTGTTGTTATTTTATTTATATATGGGAACAGTGCAGTGAAATCTAACAATAGATATCCAGTCTTAGACCGTGACTGATATTTCATAGCCCTTAATTACTTTGGTCTCTGTGGGTATTACAATCCTTTATTCTTTTAAGCAACATTTGATGTGGCTTTCTAAACTAGTACCATAGATAGTCACTGTCACTGTTTGGCATTACTTCAAAGACTGGAAGAATACAGGCCATAGCATACATTGTTCACTATGGAGTGACATCTAAGGCCATATTCTCATCACCTTCAGGGGCATTCTAGCACATTTTCCTCAACAAATTATTTTGCACATTACTCATTAATATCTAGTGTGCTGAATATAGTATTTTATTTCAGCTTTGACTGTAGAAGTAATATCCATTCATCCATCATCCAGTCTTATGTTGCCCCATGAGGAGCGTAGGAGCCTGGGGCTAGGCAAGTTGGTCCTGACATTGAAGATGAGAGTGACCAGCCTCACACATCCCTGAGTGGCGTTATATGTGCAATAAACCCCAACCACCCCTTGGATATAAACCTACACAGGCTCAATCCGATTAGAGTGCCTTATTTACCCACTAAACCACCAGGCTCTATAATTTGGTTAAATGGTTACCACTCAGCATAGTATATGGTTTCCTGGTGTACAGGAAACCATTTGGCTTGTCACTTAGTGTAGAGTCATCCATAGGCAGAAGGAAGAGGAAAGACTGAAGGAATGATATGACCACAAAAGATGCAGTGGTGTATAGAGGTAGACTGCAGGATGTAAGAAATTTTCATTGTGCAATATGTAGTGGTGTCTGAACTGGGGGACAGAGAAGAAAGTTTTGCTTGGGGAGAAAACTACCCAGCATGCATGGAGGAGCTTTGTTACAAGGGGGAAATGCTGAGAATGGGAGGAGCTGCAACAGAGGTTGATCCATTGCTGGAATGAGAAGTGAGTGAAAGATATTGTGCCAAGGAGATTCTATGTTATGTGTGAGAAATCTGTTGGTGTATAGCATTGTGACTTTGGTGATAAAAGAAGAGGGTACATGCAGACTGGAATGCACAGAAATAAAAATGGGATGGATAAGTACGGCATCAGCAAGTGGCAGAACTGAGAATAATGTGCTGCAAGAGAGATTTGGCATAAGAATTATCAGAGAGGTGTTGCAAACTAGTACTGGTAGGAGGTTGAGATGGTTTGGACATGTTGAGAGAAGAAGGGAGGGGGACTGGTTAAAGAGGATCACAGGTGTGAATGTGGAGGGAAGAATGCCCACAGGCAGACCGAGGAAGAATTGTGGTGAAATCCTGCATCAAGATCTGGGGGCTAGGGACTGAGCAAAGAAGTGACTCAAGATTGCAGCACACAGAGAGCTATCTAAGCATGCTTGTATGACCAGTGGTCTCTAAATGTAATGTATGCACAAAGACACAACTAGCTTCCCAGTTCCATTTAAACAAAATTTACACTTGGCAAAATAAAATTAAAACCCTATCTCTAGTAGTGCGTGTTTCAGATGGTTCAGTTTTTCTCTATATATTCGTCAAACTTTGGGAAGATGCTTGTGTCTCTGTCTGTACACTTTGTGTGTTGTAGGCTCTTTTGGAACAACTTAAACAGACACTCAGGCAGTCATGATATTCTAGCACTGAACTTAGGGAGTCTCAGAAGTTATTTAGAAGCAGAGTATATAAGTGACTGAAACTTTCTCCCCACCCTTTAGCTGTCAGGGTGAATCCCTCATTTTCCTACTCTGACATTAGTGTTGAAGGTCAAATATCTTTCATAATAATAACAATAATAATCTGGTCTTTTGTTACTCAAAAGCACCAGTTCTTCCATTAGGAATTCACTAGTGCTCAACACACATATACTTTACTTTTACTATTACAAGAACTGTGACATCTCATATATACAAGACAAACTTCTTCAGGAAGAAAAGTGGGTTTTGACTGTTCAGAAACTTATTTAACATTATAGGAAGCTTATAATAATGTTTATGCAAAATAAGTAACAAATTATGAGTAACTTTGGCTTTGATCCAGGCCCTACAGTTAGTTGAAACTTCTGTGTATAGTGTTAGTACAGAGAAAAGCTTCTCAGTTGCCAGAAGGTTCAGCAACATGAGTAGGAATGGTTAATAGTTGATACTAGTAAATAATCTTGACATATTGACTAATCAGCAGTAGGATGGTAGTAGTATTGACTAAGGTAAAACATACCAAAGACTGTATTATAATGTGATAAATTGTAGCACTAGTCAGTTGTTCCTGTACTACTGCTACTACCACTACTACCACCACTACTACTACTACTACTACTACTACTACTACTACTACTGCTACTACTACTACTACTACCACAATAATTAGGTATTGTATAATAACTACCACTAGGTATTGTATAGTAACTTTCCATGATCTGAAGATTTAGTATACAGTAACTTAGTTGTTTTTAATGGTGCAGTAATTTTGAAAGGATGTCTACTCACTTTGCGTTGATGATGAACTTTGCTAATTGATATTGCAAACTGGTGGTTTACTTGTAGATGTAAACTCCTAAGAGTCTTGTACAGTTAATATAACTTTGTCATGCTTAGTTTAGGCTGGACCATACTGCAGTCAACCCTGAGTACTGTACATTAGAGGTGTTAATACCACAACATGTTATGCCATCAATATTAGGCATTAATAGGGAAAAATTTC
Organism: Birgus latro; assembly: GCA_018397915.1. Taxonomy (NCBI): domain Eukaryota; kingdom Metazoa; phylum Arthropoda; class Malacostraca; order Decapoda; family Coenobitidae; genus Birgus; species Birgus latro. The sequence continues at coordinate 12,229 of JAGKTI010017189.1, read as the reverse complement.
TAGGTTTGATTAGTGTACTGTTGTTGGGTTATGCAAGATATTTAGTCTGGCATAGTCGATCTGAATCTACACTGCCTATTTCTGCCTATCTGAGTGCATCTGATTAAGTCAGTGCTCTCTTTGTACTCAAGTTCAGGTTATGTTGCCTGTATACTGTACAGACAAATAACATATTCGTATATTAAGCTATTCTACCATAGTCAGCTGTGTTAAAGAACACTGTATGTACCAAAAAAAAAGGTAGTGCATTTAGTGGTAGGTGGTGGCGACCATCATCCACTCACTTGATGTAGTGCTGCCTACTTCTTCCTTAGCCTTTATCATTCTTTTTCTGTGCCTGCCCTCCTTTCTTCCTATTTCTCCTATATTTCCTGTCACTTCTTACTGCTTTTCTTTCCTGTACAGGTGGCATTACATTGAGTGACAAGCCAAATGGTTTCCTGTAAGCCAAGAAACCATTTACAACGCTGGGTGGTAACCATATAACCAAACCATACGTGCTCCCTACGTGTCAACAAGTGGGTTGGTGGAGGGTTAGTGCCCCTCCCCGTAAAATAAATAACCCAAAGTCAAATGGCCACCCCTTATGGGATTATGGTGTCTGGCAATAGATAGATAGATTCAGTTGCATAAAGGGTTATTGGTTAATGCCAGGAATGTCATCCAGTCATGGTTCAAGTTAGTTCTCCATTTCTACTTTACTACATAGTACTCTAAAAAGGGGCAACACCTTCCCCACAAGAATGCAATAGTGGGTAAAAATGCATCTCTTGTGTAATTGGTATGTGGTAATCAGTGTCTTTCTCAGTAGAGTCTGTACCATTGACCATTGATCAAGGTTAAATTGCTATATAACCTTATATAGTACATTCTCAGTTTGTTGGCCATCAGTATTTTCTTGGTTATGTATTTCATTTCTTGCATATTATGTTTATTGATCGTACCTAACATTGCTTCAAACCGGTACTAATCATTTCACTCACAAGAGAAATGGCACTGTTTTATTAACTAGGCTGAGTAATATTGATGCCACATTAGCAGTTTCCTTTCTGCTAACTATATACAGTAGTGTGAAGTGAAACTAATACAGTCCATTCTTTTAATACATGAGTTTCTACGACGTGAAGTGGCTAGAGCGCGTCAGGGGTGTGAAAAAATTAAATAATCGATAGTGCACAAATAGGTTTTGAAAATGCGAAATTGGGGCAGGAAAGTGAGCTGAATCCGGTGTCATGCTGCAAAGTGCGACTTACCCTTGTAGAGCATAACCTGTATCACCATAACAAGCCATGGCCATGGAGAGTGAAGATCTACCGATCCGAAAGGTAAGCAAAATCCTGGCAGCCTTTGATGAGTTTAAAGAGCAAGTGACAGTGAACAAAAACTGTAAAATGAGAGCTCAAGAGGTTCTGGATGCCATAGAAAACTGCCTTCGTTACTAGTGAGACACGCATGCCAAGGAAGTGAACTGAAGGCATCAGACTCTGATTACCACCTTCTTTACTTCACCACAAGAAGATCCAGTGCCCTCAACATCAGCTGAGGATGATGACGATGGTGCATCTGTTGTGTCTGCCTTGGACTTTGAAGGGTTCATGTCTGATGTGGAGCATGTTGATGGTGGTGGTGGTGGTGTGATGGAGTTGGGTAGTATGGAGGGTGCTGGGGCTGGGGCACCGTAACTGCCTCACCCTGCCACAAAATCCCTTCTCGTCAAGTCAACTAAGCTTTTCCTGCATGGTTTTTAAGTTAAGGGGGTATGGTTTGGGTTATGCTTACTGTGTACATGTGTTTAATGTCCCATAATACATAGGCAAAATGACAGACTAGGGGCCAAAAGGATGACTTTTGAGGCAGCCATCCCACCAAGTAGATTTTATCTGTAAGGTATATTATTTGTAAAGTGTGAAATTTCTTGAGAAAGAGGTCATCTACTGCCCAAATTCTCATGTATTAAGTGAATGGACTGTACCGTTAATGAAAGTTGAAACAAAGCATGATCTGCATCACAGTATTTTAGTAAACATACATTTATAGACATTAATTATTCTGTATGGCAGTCTCTTGCTATACTGTACTTTAACCCCTACATGCCGGGGGTTTTGCGATGTTGCATGCTCCTCCCTACGGGGGACTTTGTGATTTTGGAAAAAATATCCTTATGTCAGACCCTAATATCTGCCAAAGTATAACAGCTAGAGAAAAAATTAAAGACAAATAAGACTCACCAACTCTTCCTATTTCAAATGAAAGTATCCCCACGTCTTAGTGAGTGAGGATAAGTTAAAGTTCAATTGGTGACTGGAAGATGCTTGCAGCTACACACATCAACCAGTGTTGCTCAGTGCCCAAAATCATGAAGGCTATACATGTCACCTGGTGTGTAGGGGTTAAGTAGCATATATATTGTATTATATATAAAGTAATGTGCTCTTTTATATTCACATACCTGGTTGGTATGTGATATTAGCTGAATTCCTATTGACTACAGTGAGACCTCAGTGGGTTAGAGCGCTCCGCTCTGGCCGTAGGGTCGGAGGATCGAATCCACCCAAGGGTCATTGGTAGACATCAGGAAGGGCATCCGGTCATAAAATGACACGCTCCAATCCAAAAAGGCCGACGCATGCAAGCATGTTGCAGCCTTCAAAAACGAATGAACGATGATTTGGGGAAAAAGGCAGATGGTATACAGTATCCAATAGTTCATTATATCAGACTTAGGGTCAGTATATATGAAAAATGGTCTTGTCGGTACCCTCCATAGGACAGGTTATAAGACATCCATAAATTAGTTTTGTATGGATTTGGCGTGTGTTCCTTGATATATAATATGTTATTAAGCAGTACAGAATAAAACTTTTGTCCATCTTTTCAATAGATAATAATGAAAAAAAAAGAGGAAATACCAGGCCTGGGTTCAGTAATATATGGTAAAAAAAAAAATTCTGGTGGGTTGCTGGATGCGCTTCCTATACAGATTCTTGGTTTGATGTATAACAAAAGCTGTATGGTAGGATCAAGACATCCATTGTATCAGAAGTCTGTTATAAGTGGTTCCATTAAAACAAGGTCTTGCTGTACAAGAAAATAAAGTGTATAAGGTGACCACAAATTTGTGTTGAACCATTGGTAAGTTATTACAGTAAACTTTCTTGTATCATCAGTGTAAAACCCAGCATGTGTCATTATCCGTTACAGCAGATGGAGACCAATTTTTAAAAATCCACAAGAAATCTGCAGGAAGCCCAGAATTTGAAATCTGTGCCATTAGGCAGGAGTCACACCACCCAAACACTCCCATAATGCTTGTCACTAAAACTCCGCTTTTGATGTTGCCAGATTTGACAATTTTCTTTCTATTTTGTTACCTATTTTTCCCCATCTTCAGTTTTCTCATGTTCGGTATTAATTATGTATATCCCTCCTCTTCAAGAGTTTTCCTTGTGTATCTTGTCCCAAAGTGGATGACAACACGTCAGTCCCCCCCCCACCTCCCCCAAGGCTCCCGCTCCACTCTGTTCCTCCCGTATTGTTACACTGTGTGACAGTGTGTGGCGTCTGTGTTTAGATGGAGCTCTTCATGTGTTTAGCCATCCCTGTCCTTCATGTTGTGCTTATGTCCTGCCTTCTGTTGGTATGTTTCAATGGCATCTCCACCTGCCAGATGCACCAGAAATGTCCAACTCCTTGAAAAGAAGTTGGAGAATATTGGAAAACTGGGTGAGGGATGGAGTGTGAATTGGGCAGAGGTGGTGTAAGTTAGTGCAGTATCACCTCCTGTGCCACTGGACCACATGGGAGTTACACCACCAACCACGTGGGATTTACTTTATTAAGAAATTCTCCTGCACCTCTTTGTTGAGTTTATTCCCTCTAACATCATGTTTTTATTTAATTCATGCCTCACACATCTCTCTCACACTTGGTTAGGTCTGCCTATCCTTTTTCTGTCTGCTTGCTAGCCAGTCTCGCTTTGTCTAACTAACAATCTGTCTATAGCCAGACACATAATCCCGTAAGGGAATGGGTGTAGAGCGTGCAGCCAAAGGAACAGGGCTGAAACACAGGCTAACCAGGCTTACATGTATATTACCACACAAAGAATACAGTACAGGACACAGTACATACAGTACAATACAAACACAATATCAGCACATAAGGATAGAGCGGTACACTACGCCAAACCAGGTAACATCAGGTGGCAGCCAGGCGTAGGTGGTGGCCCGTCAGGTGTGCACTCCTGGGAGGGGCACAGGTCTCCAGGTTTGTGGTGGGTCGTCTGGGGTGGGCTGTGGGGCGGCATTGTGGGGGGCTCCCTTCTGGCGGGACCCCGGTGTGTGTGGCAGCCCTTGGGACTGGGGCTGCACAGGGCCAGCAGGCGTGCTGCTCTGCGCCTGCCCTCGGAGGAGGCGGGCGTCTCGCTGGGGGGGTGTCCAGGCAGGTCCCGGCCTGGAGTCCTTGAGGCGTCTGTCGATGGCTGGGGGTTGCGGTCTCGTCGGCGTGGGGAGACCATTAGGGTCTGCCTGCGGTCTCTTGTACCCAGCGAGTCCGATGGCGGATGGTGACGTCGAGGCGCCAGCTGTAGTGAGTGTGCTCCCAGGTTCACGATGGGGCTGCTGCAGACACCCTCCCACAGGTCCTCAGCGGGAGTTCCAGGGGTACGGAAGGAGGGAAATCCAGCGAACGTTCCCTTCTGGCAAGTCCGGCGGATGTTACCATGGTTCCCCTTGTCCTTGAGACGACAGGTGAGGGAAGTCCGGTGGATGTTCCTTCTGCGGCAAGTCTGGTGGACATTGCTGTGGTCCTGGTAGTGGGCTACAGACAGGGGAAGTCTGGTGGACTTTCCCCCCTTTAGCAAGTCCGGCGGACATTGTAGCAGGTCTCCTTCCTGCGGGACCTGTGTCACTAGTACTGTTTGTAAAATATGTGAGAATATTATTAGAAAAAGATGGATAAAGTATTAAGAAGAAAATGAAGTGATAACACCAAGACAGCTTGGTTTTAGGGAAGGAAGATCATGTGTTACCAACCTATTAAGTTTCTACAGTAGGGTAATAGATGTCGTACAGGAGAGAGAGGGATGGGCGGACTGTGTCTGTCTGGATCTTAAGAATGCATTTGACAGGGTGCCCTATAGGAGACTATTGTGGAAGTTGAGGACCTTTGGAGGAGTGCATGGGAAACTATTAAAGTAGATGGGAGATTATTTGATAGGAAGGCAGATGAGAACAGTAATAAAAGACAAGGTTTCACAATGGAGAAATGTGACTAGTGGAGTACCCCAGGGCTCTGTCCTGGCCCCAGTAATGTTTCTGATATATGTAAATGATTTGCCAGAGGGTTTGAATTGTTACATGAGTAGGTTTGCTGAAATCATGAAACATATTAAATGTATTGATAGTCGTAAAGAACTGCAAAAGGACTTGGACAAACTCCACAGCTGGAGCCGGACTTGGAAAATGGACTTTAATGCCAAGAAATGTCATGTATTAGAAATGGGAATGAATGAAAAAAAGACCACACTAGACATATAAAATGAGCAATGAGATAATTAGTAAAAGAAAGGATGAGAAGGACTTGAGAGTGATTATTCAGGATGACTTGTCACCAGAAAAGCATATAAACAAAATCACTGGGGGAACTTATGGGCTACTGACCAACATGAGAGTGGCTTTTAATTATATGGATGAGGACATGCTGAGGGAGCCTCAGACTATTTTCTGTACCCTGTACTACCGTAGCCCAGTCTACCCATTCCTAACTTTCTTCTCTCCCTATCCATAAATCTCTCTCTCTCTCTCTCTCTCTCTCTCTCTCTCTTTCTCTCTCTCTC
>JAGKTI010017188.1:0-18734 GCA_018397915.1 Birgus latro | reverse complement strand
CAAAGTCGGTTGGCCCACTTAGTAAGCTAATTTCTTATAAAACAATTATAATATGTTGGTTAAAGGTGTGTGAGAAGGTGGAAAAGTGTATTGTCCCGCCGTGAGCAGTGCTGTGAGCACTGAGTTCTATAGTGTAATAATTTTGGTTAAGTATATTTTTCCTGGATATATGATGTGGTGTAACCCAGGTAAAATAAGGTTGATTTCTTTAGAATTGAAGTAAACAGTGTAACCCGTTGTAACTGGGTCTCGCTACGAGTCCTTGTGCGACCTTGCGTGGAGTGTTTATGGGAGTTACCCCTGTTGAAAAGGTTTTCTATGGTGCAGTCGGGAGAAGCTTTTTAACTGTGTGGAATAGATCTTGCATTCTCTGTCAATTATCCTGTCGTAATGGAGACAAGTGATTCATTAAGATCTAGTAATTAAAGTTGGCTTGAAACTATATCATTGCTGTGTAATTAAGGACATTAATACAGATAAGTAAATTATAGAAAAAATGTGTTTGGTTATAATCCTATGGGGTAGTACAAGTAAAAACGGGATGGCCCGCAAGGCATGTACATCTAAAGAACCACGCTCTCCTACAAAATGATCACGTTACCTTGTTATTGTCAGAGGCCCCTTGTTCCTCTTCCATCGTATGGGACTAAATCATAAACAACATTAATTCTTTTTTTTTTCCCGGCGACTGCTGGGTGGTGGCAGCGATACCAAATAATTTTAATTATTAAAGAGGCCTTATTCTTAATGTTCTGACAGTAACTGTATTCACTTGATAAAATCAAATTCTAATGTCACACTGGCGGCTTAAGCGGTGTGGCATAGCTAAGGTAATCATTTATAACGTAGGAAGAAAAATCCTGCGTTACACTGGTGTTCACATCGGTGGGATTATCTCAAATTTCAAGAGGGCTAAATTTTGCGCCCCTACATTGGTGTCAGTCCGGTGGGATTTACTTATTCTAGGGGCAATGAAAAATTCTCGCCCTTACACTGGTGACTACACCGGTGGGATAAATTCAGAGCATTACACTGGTGGCTAATGCGGTGGGATTTAGATGAATTTAGATGGATTTAGATGAATTTAGATGGATTTAGATGAATTTAGAGGGATTTAGATGGATTTAGATGAATATTGTGGTGATTTAGATGAATATTGGTGAATATCAATGATGATTAAATGAATTTAAGTGGCATATTGGAAGTAAATAGTTAAATTGGTATAACATGCTAGAGGCCCACTTGATCTTGTTTAGAACCCCTGGGAACTGAAAGTGTAAGAGTTATTTGAGAAATTATCTGTGTGGACCATCGTAGTTTGTTCAGTAGGGAAATTCCCCATACATTTATACATCCACACACGCATCACAATCATGGGCAGTAAGGGACAAACTGTGGCACATCGAGCGGAGTCAATATTGAAAATGGAGTCGAAATGGAGGAGAATCATGGCGCCTGAGGAGCGTCGGGAGCTCGTGGAGGAGCTGTTGGTCGGGCGTGCGAGCGTTGGGGAAGCGGCGTCCGTGGGGAAGGAGATTCAGGGAGCCCCAGGTTGGGTGGTGCCCTGTTGCGGAGGTGGAGAAGTGCTTTTCAAACCCCCTGAAGAAGCCCTTGGGTCTGTTCCCTATGTCATGGAGGAATAACCGCCGCCCTGTGAGAAATGTTCTCCCCAGTGATTTCTGTTTGTTTTCTTTGTAAATGTTGAAGTGATTTCTTTCTTTTTGAAATATTGTGGAGTGGTGAAAAGTTTTTTGATGGTTATGGTAATATTTAGTCAAGTGTTGGATAGGGAAGTGTGTGCGGGTCGGACCGTCTGACTATTGACTGTGTAGATTTTGAGTTTAGAGAGAATTTAATCTCGTGTTTGTAGTTAATCGGAGTATGTCATGGGCGTAGCCCAGTTCGGTGGAAATAATATGTTGCTTTATTTCGAGGGGAACCGGTATCCTCTCACCTTACAGTCAGCACGGCTTGTGGTGTAACAGTGACTTCAGGACCTGACAGGCGCTCGTCAGTTACTAGGTGGAGAGCTGGAAGCGCAAGGTAGTATGAATGGGGGGAGTGTAAATGGGGAAGTGGGTTGTATGAGTGCGAAGCACCCCTGGGACGATCCTAGCAGTGAGAGTACAGGTTTGTCCAGGTGTGACAACCATGTTAGCATCCAAGCAGGAGGTTGGCTGGGGCACAATTTCCACTGAATATTCTGGAGTTCATTGGTGACAGAGAAGCGACCCCCTGGGGTACGCATTTAATGTGTGAACCGACAGGTGCCACTTTTAGGGAGCATCAGATAGTGAGAGCACTGTCTTAATTTGGAGTTCATAGAGTAAATACATAGTCAAGTTGGGTAAGGCTGTCCCGTCCACACACAGGTCTCTAGGAAATGTAGTAGAATGTATTGTGTGAAGACTTATGATGTTTAAATTTTTTGTGAGAAGGGTAGACCCGTGTAATGCCATTTTTTTTACATATAAGTAGTATAAGTAATTTAAGTATAAGTATAGTTTAAGTATATGATGTATGTAATTTACATTAGGTTATGTAAGTGATAAGTGTATATTCTGGACTGTGTTGAAATGTTGTAAAGTGTGAAGTGGACTTTGTAAATCATAGTTTTGGGCTTGATTTTACTAGTAGAAGCAACTGGTCAAGGGACGGGCAGGCATCTGGCCTCAATAGAACCGCATAGAGAGTTAATTTGGTGCTTATATTGGCGAGGAGTCATATTTACAACTACAATTCGGAATTTTTGTACTTGGGCTAGTAGCTGTATTGTTCTACTGAATAACGTTGTTTAAGAACTTAAGTAAAGCCAGACTATTGATGATTGTCATAGATGACCGTGAAAATTAATTCATTTGGCATAGACCTCAGTGGTTGCATCATGTTGGTGGCGCAGCGAACTAAACAGAGAGAAAAGTTGTATCAAACCGTGATTTCAGGCATCGTATGTTAAATTGTTAAACCTATGCTATTGCCACAAAATTTAAATCATCATAAGTTATATTTTTATAAGTAGAGTAATGCGTACGTTTTTTTATTGCAAATTCTGGTGCGATGTTATAACCTGGAGACTGTAACGTAACTGTTTGTAGTTAGAGCCAGACAGTGCGATCGGAGCGGATGTTCGCGGGCGTGGGCTTTTGCGTGCCCACGAAGCGTCACTCTCCAGTAAGACTTCATTGGGTGTGGACGTTTCAGGTAAAGCTCCGAGAATTTACTTTATTTTTCCCTTATACGTCATCATAATTAGTTGTTGATATAACCATAATTAAAGTAAGATATCTGAGCATATTATCAAACCCCTGACTCTCCAGTAAGACTTCATTGGGTGTGGACGTTTCAGGCATTTCAGAACCGGCAAATGACGTTGGGTCATGGAGTCTGCACCGGCCATTGTTTGAGAGTCACAAGTCCAGTGCCCGAAAGCCCTTTACACTAATTTACACATAGTCTATTTCCAATGCACAGTATAGTCAAAGTCGGTTGGCCCACTTAGTAAGCTAATTTCTTATAAAACAATTGTAATATGTTGGTTAAAGGTGTGTGAGAAGGTGGAAAAGTGTATTGTCCCGCCGTGAGCAGTGCAGTGAGCACTGAGTTCTATAGTGTAATAATTTTGGTTAAGTATATTTTTCCTGGATATGTCATTAAGTGTAACCCAGGTAAAATAAGGTTGATTTCTTTAGAATTGAAGTAAACAGTGTAACCCGTTGTAACTGGGTCTCGCTACGAGTCCTTGTGCGACCTTGCGTGGAGTGTTTATGGGAGTTACCCCTGTTGAAAAGGTTTTCTATGGTGCAGTCGGGAGAAGCTTTTTAACTGTGTGGAATAGATCTTTCATTCTCTCAATTATCCTGTCGTACTGGAGACAAGTGATTCATTAAGATCTAGTAATTAAATTTGGCTTGAAACTCTATCATTGCTGTGTAATTAAGGACATTAATATAGATAAGTAAATTATAGTAAAAATGTGTTTGGTTAAAATCCTATGGGGTAGTACAAGTAAAAACGGGATGGCCCGCAAGGCATGTACATCTAAAGACCCACGCTCTCCTACAAAATGATCACATTACCTTGTTATTGTCAGAGGCCCCTTGTCCCTCTTCCATCGTATGGGTCTAAATCATAAACAACATTAATTCTTTTTTTTTCCCGGCGACTGCTGGGTGGTGGCAGCAATACCAAATAATTTCAATTATTAAAGATGCCTTATTCTTAATGTTCTGACAGTAACTGTATTCACTTGATAAAATCAAATTCTAATGTCACACTGGCGGCTTAAGCGGTGTGGCATAGCTAAGGTAATCATTTATAACATAGGAAGAAAAATCCTGCGTTACACTGGTGTTCATATCGGTGGGATTATCTCAAATTTCAAGAGGGCTAAATTTTGCGCCCCTACACTGGTGTCAGTCCGGTGGGATTTACTTATTCTAGGGGCAATGAAAAATTCTCGCCCTTACACTGGTGACTACACCGTGGGATCAGTTGAGAGCATTACAATTACATCTCAATCTCAGGAATCAATTTTCAGCCTATTACAGGACGTAGAACAATGCAAAGTCAGAAGCTGACCAATCACAACTGTTTATTCATGTTTGGACCAATCATATGCGTCCTTTCATATTGCCCAAGTGATACAGCCTCGCTTTCACCCCTTCCGCCTTAACCCGTCACGTCTCAACCGATTTCCAACATATCATGCCACAAAATCCCGAGCATTTTTGGAAAAAATGTTTTATTGGCTCAAACCTTCGCTTTGGTCAGAAACATCGAAAATTCATAGAGAAATCGCGATCCTATGCTTAAAACTGTTGATACAGGTGTCATGCAAACTTATGTTTTCATTCTTTTTCAGAGTACCTGGCTACAGAAAACGAACTATGGAAGGGTTAATTAATTCAAGCCACTTTCATTTATGTATTTATTTATGTATTTGGTACGAATTTATGTGTAGTAACAGACTATATTGGTTTTAACACATTCACATATGGCATCTTCCCTTATGACATTACTACCTTATCACTTCTGTTTGTTTCTTGCTCTAGCTTCTTAATTTCTTTGTCCTTCACCTCAGGAATCACTTTCACCGTAAATTTCGTTATTGGAGAGGCCGTGGGGCAACATACCTTTACTGGCCAGCTTACTGCTAACAGGTGAATTGCCCAGAGTGGGGGGGAGGGGGAGAGGGGGGGTTAGGTGGGGCCACGCAGTATCCTTGCTTGACAGCAGGTAGAGGAAGGTCTCCCACATATGCCTACCAAAAATTACTCATGAAACTTGAAAATTGTGCAAATTATGACCCTTGCAATTGCGCGACGTACCCAGACGTCGATGAGTGTAGCTGTGACAAAACATTGCGACGTACGAATACGCCGATGGGACTCGGTGGGTTAAGGTGTTTACATTGTTGCTGTAGCCACCATCACACCATGACTTCCACAACCATTGAAATAGACAGTGGTGATTCTCACCCTTGGCCATACTTGGAATCTTTGTTTAAATACAAGAAGACTGTTGGAAAATCAGTGAAGCTGCGATGTTTGCTGTGTGCACCCAGGATCACCGAGGTGACTGCATATAGCAATTCCCCTTCAGATTTGAAGAAACACCTGGATGTGAGAACCCATGCTTTTAAACTTACTGTAGATGTAGCCTGTATATAGTAATTATAGTTACAATAATTAATAAAGTAATAGCTCACTGTAAGTCAGCTCACCCTGTTATCTTGTTCAGTTGCTGATATATTGTGGAAAGGAGATATATCGGAAGGATATCATATACTGTGAAATCAATATTCAAGTGTGACAAGAAGTTAACATTTTCTTGACAGCCCCAAACCTGGCAACCTTAACGATGCTAGCATATTATTATTGGAAATTGAGGTAGTCTACAAGTCACAGTTCAAATCGAGTGATTAGGCTACATAATGTGAGCCACATTTTCAGTTCATACGGGATATTGCATATATGGATAATTAGGAGGGTAAAGTTAAGGGGGGCGTCTCATGAAAAAAAAATGAATACCTGAAAAAATTTCCTCTGATACTATTGGTCATCAGCTATCTTGCTGCAAAAATTAAGGCTGTATCTCCATTTTTACTACGTAAAAAAAAAAAGATGTAGTGCTGCTCTCGGTTGTCTGCCCTTTCCCCTCCTCCATCCTTCTTTCCTTCCATCCTCTTCTATCTTTCTTTCCTTCATTCTTTCCTCATCCTTCTGCCTACAGGTGACTTTACACTCGCTCTTCTCTCTTTCTTTCCTTCATTCTTTCCTCTACCTTCTGCCTGTGGGTGACTCTACACTGAGTGACAAGCCAAATGGTTTGCTGTACACCAGGAGACCATTCACTATGCTGGGTGGTAACATTATAACCAAATTATGGCACCTGGTGGTTTAGTGGGTAATTAAAGCACTCCAATCGGATTGAGCCTGTGTAGGTTTTGTATCAAAGGGGTGGTTGAGGTTTATTGCTCATGTCATGCCACTCAGGGATGAGTGAGGCTGGTCACTGTCATCTTAAATGTCAGAACCAACTTGCCTAGCCCCGGGCTCCTACGCTCCTCATGGGGCGACACAGGGTTGGATGATAGATATGTTGAGAGATAATTTGTACATAATCTCTGAGATGATAGACAATAATTATTTCACTACTTAAGTACTTCATGAACAATGTACTTTTTTACTTTTACTTGAGTACAATTAACTTTGGGTACTTCCACTTGTACTTTGAGTAATATTTTGTCAGTGTAACAATAATTTTACTTAAGTATCAAAACATGTTACTTTTTACAATGCTGCTGGTCAGTCCTCGAACATCAGAAACTTCACAAATGGCATCCCCCAAGGTTCTGTTTTGTCCCCTACACTCTTTAACCTATACATGCACGACAAACCCCCACCCTACACACCACAGATACACATAGCTTCCTATGCAGACGACAAAACATATACATGTGCACAGCAAAACGCAAACACAGCCGCACACATCCTACAACCTTACCTCAACACACTACACGATTGGTTCACCACAAACAGGCTCAAAATAGCCCCAGCCAAACATACAGTGGCCCTTCTCACAAACTGGACAGCAGAACACAGTCACATTCCACACTTCACCATAAACAACACTCAACTACTGCACACACACACACACACATATACCCAAAATCCTTGGTGAAACATAAAATACATCAATGTCATTTAAACAACACATCACAAACATCAAAAATGAATTAACATCAAGACCCAGTACCTTGAAGTCACTTGCCTATACAACATTTGGACACGACAAAGAAACCACCACCACAATATAAAAACAATATGTACATTCAATGATGAATTATGCAATCTGTGTTTGGGCTCCTAACATCACTAAAACACACTATAACACTCTTCAGACCATACTGAACAAGACCCTAAAAATAATCACAGGCTGCACAGCTACTAAACCTACAGACCACCTATACCAGGATACCAAAGACCTCAAAGTCAAGGATCGTCTAGAGATTAGAGGCACCCAAATTCTCACTGCAGACTCCACAAACCCACAACATCCACTACACTATATGGCAGCACATCCACACACACCAAGCAACATGAAAACAACACCCATCACACGATATCATACACAAATACTGTCATCTCTCCCCACTCGCCCGCCTCAGACCAGCTTCCAGAGGTATATCCACACTCAAATTACTCACTGCTCCATTTAGTCACTTAAAGACAACACACAGCTGCATGCATGGCCTCCTGATATCCATCCTTCTGAATCCTATCTTCCTCGTGAGAACAGGGTCCACCTGGCCAGGCTGAGATGTGGACATCATCCAGCCCAATTAAACCTTTCACGCACGGAACTGCAATTTGGGTTCCATGTGGTGCGGTGTGTAGATGCACGAGGGCCGCAAATCGCGTGAAAAACGAAAAAATAAAAAAAATAAGTTTTCGGTCGATTTGCATCAAATTTTGGTGCGTTGTAGCAGCCGTGTGTCTCTCCCGAGGTAAGACTTTGGCAACACTGCAATGGCTCATATGGGCCTGTACATAGTGATAAAATTTCAGTGCTTCACAAGCAGCCAGACAGCAGGGTCGTGCCACGTTGCGTTGTCCCTTTACATCCGCCATTTTCCCCCTCCCACCTGAGGCTGAAGCCATTATTGAAATGTTGTGATTGTACAGTGTTTTTTACTATACTGTGAAGTGATTGTTTCTATCGAACATAGATATATTATTTGTAAAGTGTTGGGGCCTGTTATCAGCCGTTAGGCCTAGAGGGAGGAGTCTGATTTGTTATAGCGGGGTTTCCACTCACACCCTGCCCATAAATGATGTATTTTACCCTTATAGTGAAGCCATTACTTATATCTGTGAAACATATAGTGCCTGGATTAGTGAAATAACTGACTTACCATAGCAGGCATTATGTTACGCCATAGAGATACATAGACATACATTAGTTGCTAAGGGAACAGGCGGTCTCCTACACTATACAGTAAGGAAGGAAATAACAGAGGAAGCTGGGATGGAACCATGTGATAGTGTTTTATTTTGCATATGGTTCAGTGTGAAATATGCGTATAAAATAGTGCAGCGAGTATTTACCTAGTAATAGTGCATGCATTGACTGACAGTGGAAAGTTTACATAATGATCAGAGACAAGAAAATATGCCATACATCAACACATATATGACATTATATATGTATGTCGTGCAGCGAATGTTCATGGAGAAATCTATTGTGTGCATCGCATGTGTTAGGCAAACGTAGCGCAAGGAAGAGAGAATATGCCACACACACACACACACACACACTCACACACACACACTCACACACACTCACGCTCACGCACCCACACACGCTCACACACTACCAAACTCATCTTCAATTCCTTCAAGTTCCTACCAGCAGCTCAACACCTCTGGAACAAATGAGTTATCCATATTTTGTTGATATGTATATTGACCTGTTTCTACATTTCCATATTTTTTTACATAAATAAGCATTGTTTATTACATATACACATATAATATGGAAGAAAGTTCAGCGTCAGTATCAGTACCTAGCAAAAAAAACTAGTGGTCATGTCGAGTTTCTGAGAGCACTATCAAAAAGCTTATGATATTTCACGTGTATAATTTGAGTAAAATAATAATAATAATAATAATAAAACCTAACAAACAAAAATATGTAGGTGTTCGTGAGTCAGTGAAACTGAGCGTTTTTATCTCCCTTGCGGTCAAGGAAGAGAATTCTATCTTTGTCGTCCATTTACTCGAAAACTATTGAAGATATCGATTTCCTGTAACAACCATGATAAAGATCAGTTAATTCTACGTATGTAGAGGACATACTCTAATGAAAAGTTGTTGTTACGTAGGCGGTTATTGTGCGGCCATGACGAAAGTGCACCGCGGCAGTGAGTACCCTGTAGTTTGTTTGCGATTTACTCGGAAACTATGAGGCGTATCAAAAATCGGAGGAGCCCCTAAGAAAGCTCATGAAATTCTACATAAGATTATGTAATAAAAACATAAGGTGTGCGAGAAAACTTTTGCAGCAGTGCTCCTTGAACAATTTTTTTTAATGTCCTTTATTTTTTGGCTATTTTTTCAAAAACTAAAAACCGCATCACAACCGGGCACACTTCATTAGAAAGCAAATGAAATTCTCTATCAAAACTTCTAATAACATTTTTCTGTATGATGGAAAACATTCGAACTACGTTGTTGGGAAGTGAGATCAACGTTCCAAAATGTTTATTCACAGCGGCCTAATGTACTTTTATTCGTTTTTTTTTTTTTGGGGGGGGGCTTATCAACTAGAACAAACGTCGGCGAATAAGATAATGTGGGTTTCATGGAAATATATGGAGGTTTGGATGGCGAAAAGAAGGGTAGAATATGTGTTATTTGCGTCGCGCGGGTGACCTGGCGGCGCACACAGGTGAGTAAAATCATGAGCCGTGAAACTTAATAAACTTACCCGTGCACGAAAGGGTTAAGTTATCAGAAGAGGCTGGATGACTCCATTGCTGATGCTGGTCCAGGATGTAACACAGCACACCATACTATTAACCACATTGTGGAAGACTGCATTGCACACAATCACCTATGCCAACAACACAACATACATTCCTTGAGAGCTCTGTGGGAAAGCCCGGTCTCGGTCATAGCCTTTCTTAGAGACTCGGAGCTGCTCGGCCAGACTGCCTAGGGAACAACTACTACTACTACTACTACATGTCATACATTGCTCCGGCAGCAAATTTTAAAATATTGCAAAATTTGTGCATGAGAGCATTTCCCTATATATAGTTAATTCATTGGAGATAATGATTCCTGTTTAATGTTTTTTTTCTTTTAATGCCACTTACTCACCAATAGCATGATTATCAGAGGCATTTGAAAAACTTTGTGATTTGTGGAAACTACATGAAAGCGCGTAGAAAAATTTATCTTTGAAACCCGCACAAAAATGTTTCTAGGAGAGGTTCATAATCTCCCACCAGATGGCAGGACCACTCAGTGCACTGGCCCATTGTTTCTGTCATTTCTTAACTCCTCCATAATACTCTCATGGTTGACAAGTGTGTGTGTGTGTGTGTGTGTGTGTGTGTGTGTTTACACTACATTGTATTGCCTTCCTCAGACACAGACCAAGGTGGGACAGTGATGCAGCAGGCAGTGAGCACCATACTAGCCACAGAACAGTGTTCCCGCGCTTACGTCCTCCTCCTGACAGACGGATCGCCAGGCTCAGCACTCCTCTTCCAGGTCAGGCCAAACATCACAGTCGCAGGATTTGACACAACAAATAAAGATGAGTTTTCTACCATAAACTTTACTTTGTAGTCAGCTGCACAGGGGGAGATTCAGCACTCAGTAAAAGGAAGACTCAGAATTATCATTAGTGTTAAATTCATACAAGAAGGTACAGCTGGCCACACTCCCGCGAGGTCCACCCAGCGTTGTCAACGCTGGCCGAGATACTAACCTCGAAACACTAGTGGTGAGCTCGATGATGAGATTCGCCACACGGGTGTGGCACGGGCTCAGGGTGGAGAGCCCGTATGCATGTGGTGAGCTCCGCTCGAAGCATTCACTGGTGGGAGGGAGTGGTTCGGAGGGGGGGGGGGGGGTTGAGGGAGGAAGGGGGGTTTGAGGAGGGTGGGAGGGATACCTATACACGAGAGGTGAGGGATGACGTAGGAGGCAGCTGAGTGGAAGCTTTGATAAGATACGAAAATATTCCTGGTAACCAATTATTTATATTTTGATACCTTTATTGTCAAAATTTTGACCCTGTGAAATAGTGACACAATAACTGCTTGGAAATCATGAACCAGAACGCTGTTATTAAATATAGCATTTGTGAAACCTTAATATTGCATGTGGCAACTGCTGACACCACTAGCACACACCTCCATATCATCCTATGTAGCGTTACCTAACAGTCTGTAAAAGTGGGCTCGCATTATCCCTCACGTGATGGCAGGAGTGCGATATTCTAGATACCGTAAAGTAGCCTATTTCATTCGAGATAACTAGAAAGAACTTATTATAATTTCTCAAGCCCCTAGGTGACTGTATTGCATCCGAATGTGTTAATTAATATAGTCAGACTGTAGATAATATTTTTTATTATTATAGTAATAATAGTATCAGATGAATATCCAAGTAACCCACCCGTGTCTGCTGTTACTTCCTGTAAAAGAACAATAACAAGTTACAATCTGCACATTTCCTAATGTAATTAGAAATTTTCTTTATCACACTTGCATATTTCCTGATGTAATTATAATTGTTCTTTATCGCACTAAGTGCTTCCTGGTGTTCAGTTAAAATAACTTTCAGCATGAGGTAGCAACAAAAAAGGTATTAGAAATAATTACACACACCATGCCAATAAATTCAATAATCTTGAGAGAATGGGAACAATTACGTATAGATCTAAACATCAACATTTTGAGTCACAAGCGTAAACCAAGAGGATTAAATCTGTCCTTACTAAAAATAATTATACCTAGAACCGAGTCCATCCTCCGTCCTTCTCGATGACCGCCGGCAAGCGATCAGGCATGGACATTACCAGACTCCTCGCAAGGTCTTGGTCCCCTCGCAGCAATTCCCACTGCGTCTTCGTATGGTCCATCAATTCGGCAGCAGTCCTCTCCCTCTCCGGCTCCCAGGTGTTCACGATAGAACCCCACAGATTTTCTATGGGGTTCATATCACACCCTTTGCTAGGCCAGTCCAGGACCTGTAAGTTCTGGTTATTGCGTAACCATTGCTGAACCACTCTCGCCATGTGGACAGGACGCCGGTCGTGAACGAAAATCAGAGGGCCTGGAGGGAAAGGAAAATTCCTCTCTCTGAGGGATAGGAGGAAACTGTTTTGTAAGACATCTACATATTTGTGAGCAGTGAAGCGGCCGTCGATCTGGAAGATGTCACCCAGACCATGTAGAGTCATGTAGGCCCACACATTTACCGTGACTCTTCCACTTCGTGCCTCGTCAAAAATATGTCTCCGGTCATATCTGTGTGATACACGCCGCACCAAAATTAAATGCTAGCGAAGTTTATCAACTGGGCAAAGTTTACTATCTGGTAATTATTAATCCCCTCTCCCAAAACTAATAGATACTCCGAGATTATAAGTATTTAATGTATTTCATAATTCAAATACCTGCTCTTCAACGAACAATAAGGTAGCAGCATGAAGAAGAAAGAGTAGTTAAATTCCTTTTTTTTTTTTCCAGAGACTAGCTATTGTGACTGCGAGATGCTTACATATGGCAAAAAAATAGGAACAAGTAATGCTGCAACTGTGCAACTGTGATTAACATTAGAACATTCTATTAAATACTGTAGTTACTTAAAAGTTCTAACCCTTACCTCGTAGAGTTCCGTCTCCATAAATGTATTTTTCCGTGGTTGTTGGAAGAGAATGACTTCTTATCTGTGAAGATGGTCCTCTCCCAGAACTCCATCCCCTTGTCTATAAACTGCCGAGCAAAGGCCAGCCTGGCAGCGCGGTGTGTGTCGGTGAGTTGCTCTTTCTTGGCCGGCACTCGGTGGTGGATGCCTGCCTGATGTAGCCTACGACGAACAGTTTCGGCTGACACTTCCAACGACAATTCTTCTCTGATCGCCTTGGCATTTTTAAACGGGTCATTTTCAGCTGCCTGAATGATCCGCTGGTCTTCCTCCTGACTAGTGACTCGTGACCGGTCTCCTCTCTCAATACACCAATAAAATAAGCCATTAATTTTATGCATAAGTTAAGCGACGGAAAGACCGCCCTAAGTCTGGAAGACCCTGTATAATGAAGAAGAGATATTCAAAGAAGTGGGGACAGCAGCTAGATGGAAACAAAGACAGGATAACAGTTTAATTAGGAAATGAAAGGGTGTGGCTGGGGTCCGTAAGGGTGCCATAACCCATAAGTAACAGTACCCCCTACAGGGATTTTGATGTATAGACAATTCTACATATTATACACTTTCTTGTGATCTACAACAAAATGATCATGTGGTCGATCAGTAGAGAGACAATAATCTTAATTTTCCACCAAAATGAATACTCAGATGTTTTTTTTCTTTGCCAAAATACGTGCTTTACACATTCGGAAATTTCCAGGCATAATTAATAAAGACCCTTATTCAAAATAGATTGTTATCAGCATACCCAGGTCATTCAAATTGCCATTGTGATGCCAACGCTCGATCCACTTCTGGACGCAAGATCTTGAGCACCCCACTCGCTGTGCGATGCCCCTACTGCTTATACCCTCCTCGTGCAGAGCAATGATGCGGGCACGCCGTGTGAGCTGGGTGTCGTGGTGGTTCATCACGATGAAGAGTGCAGTCCAGGAATGATATGGTCTTAGCACCACTGACCGTCCACATCGCCTTCGGTACTCGAGGATTGGCTGTGTTCTCATGGCCACAGAATGTGATTAGCTCTCACTGACAGAACCAATGAACTCCTCACTGACTAACACCGCATTTAGGGTCGCCGCTACAACTTGTTTCCTTATTATATTTTTTTTNTTTTTTTTACAATTTGAGTAATAATATTGAACGCTATTAAACCTACTGTAGTCGAAATATACGAGAAAGACAGGTTTCCTCGATTTAAACAAAGAGAGAAATTGCCCCTATCCCTCCCTGCCCAGTGATGCTCGTTTATGACCAATGTCCAGTTTACATGGTCAGAGTAGTTCAACGATGGTTAAGGCAATTACTGAAATTTACAGTTCCTGGTCTGGCATACCAAAGGCTGTGAGTATATCCAGGAAACCCCATATATCACTTTAAACTTGTAGGGTAGTCAGATATTGCTATTCCAAAAATTGACTAACAGCATAAAGTAACTACCGCCTGCTGGGTATAGAAAACATTGACCTATTAGTGAGGCGAATGTTGGCTCCAATACATTATACCCCGTATATTGGTATTACAAGGGACGACTGCTCAAGGCAAGGAAGACATTGTAGCACAAAGGAGAAGGCGAGAGAGAGGGGAAAAGCAAGCACGAGGGAAAAAAGACTCAAAGAAACCCTTAGTCGTGTAGATGTTTTAGAAATTACCTCGACACATACTTGCATCTTCATTGATTTTATTATCTACAGTGTCGATTAAATGAATTTTTGTATACTCACACTGAAAAACCTTGCAGAACAAAGAAGAAAGAGATAGAGGTAGGAAAGGAGGAACAGCATACACTCGGGGAACAGAAGAGGATTTTTGTAAAGCTGAAATTATTTGGTTCATGACCGATGAGGATCTAAAAATCTCTCTCTGTGTGTTTGTGTGTGTGTGTGTGTATGTGTGTGTGTGTGTGTGTGTGTGTAGAGCTTTAATTTTTCTGATTGAAAATACAATACACATTTGATTAATTAATTTATTTATTTTTGCTGTCTAAAGACAGAAGAAATACCAAAGGATTTGTAATGGCTTATCAGGCATGACGCGTTCGTTATATTCAATGAAACAAGCTACTTAAGAGTATACAGATTATCACAAGCCTGCTGTCGCGTAAGGAATAATGCTAGCCCTGATATCCGACACTACGTTTATAAACTGTTAGGTAACGCTAGATACGGGGGATAATACATGTGTGAGCTAGTGGTATCAGTATTTGCCACACGCACTATGAAGGTATTCACACATGCTACATTTAATAACGAGCATTATGGTTCATGATTCGTAAGCAGTTATTGTTAGTATTTCACAGCATCTAGTGATTGATAATAAAAAGAGCATACAATACGAGTAAAGCAGTAATGTTACCTCGGTTGTCTTTGTGTTACAACTAATAAGTTGATCTAACCTTTATTGATGTTAATATCAATTGACATGAATGTCAAAATACAAATGATTGGTAACGGGGTAAATTTTCGTACTTTCATTGAGATTCCACTCGTCCCTCCTCTCCTCAGGTCATCTCTCACCTCTCGTGTAGTAGTCAGGTAACCTCCCTAGCCTCCTCAAACCCCCCATTCACCCCCTCAAACCTCCCTCCTTATTTCTCCCTCCCACCAGTGAATGCTTCGAACGGAGCTCACTACAAGTGTTTCGAGATTACCATCTCGCCCAGTGTTGGCAATGCTGAGTGGACCTCGCGGGAGTGTGGCCAGCTGTACATCCATACCCTGTTACCTGACGCATCCATAACTGGCTAGACCAATCACAAGAAACAGGGGAACATTCCTACAGACTTTGCTAGTCTGACACCCCGCCTCTCCCTAGGTTTAAAACGAAGGTCTCCCCGTCCTCCCATCCTCCCTCCATCCCCTCTCTTCTCCTCCCTCCTGTCCCTCCTCCATCCCCCACCACACTCGGCACTGCCAGGCATGTTCCCCTACTCTGCCCCACCCCTTGTTGTCTCCCTCTCCATGCCCCCACCCTCCCCCACCTCTGCTTGGCAAACTGCCAGCTGCATGCTTGGTTTTGTGTGTGTGTGTGTGTGTGTGTGTGTGTGTGTGTGGTAAGTGAGAGTGGTGAGTGAGTGAGTAAGCAAATGGCAAATGGTGAGTGAGTGAGAGTAATTGAGAATGGTGAGTGAGTGAGTGAGTGAGAGTGGTGTGTGAGTAAGTGAGAGCGAGAGTGAGTGAGTGAATGAGTGGTGAATGAGTGAGTAAGTGAGTGGTGAGTAAGTGAGAGTGGTGAGTGAGTGAGTGGTAAGTGAATGAGAGAATTGTGAGTGAGTGAATGAGAGAGTGGTGAGTGAGACTGGTAATCAAGAGTGGTGAGTGGGTGAGTGAGTGTGTGAGACTAGGATGGGGGAGTTGTAGGGCTGTTTAGCTTTAGCTCTTTTCCTGTCCCCCACCCCCCCACCCCCACCTATTTCCCTCCCCAACCCCCACTTCCTCCCTCCTCCACCTCTGCTTGTCTCCATCCCCATCCACCCGCCATTCCCCACTCTCCCACCATCCCTGCTTGGAGCATTGGCAGCTGCCTGCCTGGCTGTCACTATAAGTTGCTCCCTGATGCATCTCAACACCATACGTCCCACCAACCTACCCTCCTACATGTGATGTTTGATGTGCCATTTTTTAACAATAATATTGCTAATGAGGATAATTAGCTACAGCGTTTCTGAGTCAGTCTCTGTTGATTGAGTAAGGTATATGAGAGTTTGGGTTTGGGTCAGGAATGCATATCTGGCATTTCTTCAGTATCTTATGAGGAAAATTGCTTCGATATCCGACGTACTCGCTGACAGAACACTCCCACTGGTATACACAACCCCGTCGGATATCGCGGTACAGGTGTACTGGAAACTTGCCTTCTTTATTTATGTTAATAATTCTTTTTATTATTGTAATTACTTTATCAGTCCTATGCCACAGAAAAAAAGCAACTTCTTAATTTCTCGTGGCCTTGGAAAATTGATATAGGACTCCCAGGATTACGATCTGGATTCACCATACCTCATAACATGAAGATTTGTACATGCTGTACTCTTTCTACTCTAACTTGGCCTAGAATTGCCGCATCTCCATCTTGAATGCTTCACTGTAACAACAGATTAACACTATAATATGATGTCAGTCATTAAGGACTGCAATGGAAAGGATGAGAAAAGCAGCAATTTCTTTTCCTACCACTGAGATACGTGACATAAACTGCAATAGGAAAGAAAATTTGGGTCGAGTTTGAATGAAATAACTAAACATATACATATCTATATATCTATCTATCTATGTGTGTTCTTACCTAATTGTTCTTACTGTAACTAACCGTATCTTAACAGGAATGAGTCAGGCTCATACTGTCCCACGTCTTAAACCATTTTTATCGTACATATCCTTAAATTTATTAATTTTTTGTACACACACTATTTCATTCTGAAGTGCAGTCCACTGATCAATTGCCCTATTTGGGAAACTAAATTTCCTTACGCCTCTCTTTTTATGCAGTTTTTGCAGTGTCTTCTTGCTGATGCTTCCCCATAGGTTACATATTGTCGTGCCGCTACCCAGGTGTCGTTACGGTATTTCTCGGGAATAAATTCTCCCGTATTTAATATTAAGTGGTAGCGTAGTTTAACTCCGCCTCGACACAGGTAACGCACGACATGGGGAGACTTCTAAAAATGCCCCGACACACATGTACTTAAAACTGGGAACTGGAAGAAGTGAAAAAGTAATATGGCTTTTCTAGGCTTTAATTACAAAATAGTATTTACAAAAATCTACAAATAAGTCTGAGGTAATTCCCACCTCCTTTCACTACGTGCATAAGTACCTAAAAACCGCACATACACGTCTACTCTTAAAATCACTGGAATATTAACACTATTTTAATAAAGCAAAGCCAGTCTTGTAAAAACTCACTAGTGCTGTTATATATATATAGCACTCTTTAGTTATTCATATATATGAAATCACTGTTACATCAATATAAGAAAAACACACTTAAACATTTGAAATCTTAACTCCCTCCGTTTCAAACTAGGAGTCCTTACTAGTTCTTAGACTCTTTCCGTTTTCTAACTAGGAGTCCTTACTAGTTCTCAGACACAGACAACTAGGAGTCCTTACTAGTTCCCAGACGACAGACAAATAAATAGCACTGCTAGCCAATTATACCCGCGGTCACAAAGCATGTACTTTCACTTACTACCAGTAATGCTCTCATGCTGGCTCCCTGGAACTTTACTCTCGGCTATACAGCGACGTCTCTGCACCAAGCGCGCCAAGCTGTCTCACCGTCCTCCAGCTATCGTGTCTGCTCTTCGCCAAGTTCTAGTCTGAACTGAGGTCTGTACCCCTTTCTGGCCTCAAAAGGTTGCCAATATTCGCCAGCAGTCATATGGGGTGTGGTGGGTGATGATGAGTCACCCACTCACCCAGCGCCGTCACCCACATGTCACCTGCCTCACCCACCGTAGAGGCCCGATCAGACTCGCTGTGTCAGCTCGCGCTCTCACGGTCTGAACTGCCTAGCCAACACTTTTCCTGTGTAAACAACTCGACCAACACCACTCGCACTACTCCTCTCTCTCTCCTCCTCCTTCCTCTATTTATTTCTTCCTCTCAACCTCTCTTCCTTATTCCATCGCCCTATTGCCCACAGCTGTACACCGAATCGCTACTCTTTCTCCCCTGTCCGCACTTCATCCTTAACTCACTTCCGGTAGGCGGTGTCATTTGCACCTCTGTCATCGCTGTGTGTCTTACACCTGCTCGAGGGGATGCATGTCGGCTTCCCGACA
>JAGKTI010017187.1:0-11100 GCA_018397915.1 Birgus latro | reverse complement strand
ATCATCATCATCATCATCATCATCAAGATTGATGATGACAGTGATGATCCAGTGACTGCCAGCAAACACTCTTGTGTTAGTTCTGCTTCTTTACTGTTTTCTTTAGCAGCTTTTTCTATCTTGTTCATCATGTTTAATGGTAAGAAGTAGTAGAGTCAGGATTTAATAGGAGTGTTCAAGAACTCCCAGAAGTTGCCAATCTTCACCTGATAACTTTATTTGAAAAATAAAAATGCAGTCAACTAAACTACTGTTTTGTAATTGTTTCCTTTATCACTTCATTCATAAGTATAATGTTATTAACACATCTACTCAGTAAAATGAGGAAAAGAAGCTTCATTATGATAAATTTGAAGGGAATCACTAAACTAACAGAACTAACTGTAAATGTCAGGACAAATATCTTTCGTAGCTTAAAACCAATTACTTACATTCCCAATCATGTCATTTATTATAGGTTTAATCAAGTAACACTTTCAGACATATATTTCTTTATATAATACTAACATGAAGTCGTTTGCAAAATATTTGTAGGAATCGGATGAAGATTGTATGCACTCGCCAGCGCCAAGTTTTATGGTCGTCTTCGTGAAAACATTAGCACTTGGGATTTCAGTTGGCAGCTTTGTCTTCACATTATTTTGGCTTCATAAATTGCAGCTTTTTTGTAATATATAGTTGGTACATTTTCTTCAGCATGAGACATTAATTTCCTTTGATAACTAAATGATTAGCATTTCAGATTAAACATGCAGCAAGACTTCTAATAATATGTGATGAATGCTAATGTACCATTTGTCATTGTATGTATTCTAGTAACTGTTCCGGAGTATTTTGCTTAATATGTCATATATAGAAAGCTGGTATAATAACCACTGAATACAGTATTCAAGAATTTATGTACTTCTCATCACTAAATATCATGGAAAGGATTTTAGAAAATGCTGTATACTGTATTACTGTGCAAGCCGGGAGTAGTTGACCGAGTTCCTGATTAAATTCCTGGCAGTCACTGACAACTTCTGAGTTTTTGAATACACACTTGTTTGTGCTCTTACTCGTTTCGTTTCGTTTTTGAAGGCTGCAACATGCTTGCATGCGTCGGCCTTTTTGGATTGGAGCGTGTAGCATTTTATGACCGGATGCCCTTCCTGATGTCTACCAATGACCCTTGGGTGGATTCGATCCTCCGACCCTACGGCCAGAGCGGAGCGCTCTAACCCACTGTTGCCATATATCCTCTGCAACAGTATGTCCCATTTTGAGTCTTTTTTTTTTTTTTTTTAATTATCATTTCTGCTGTTATCTCCTCCTTAAGTTACAGAAATTTGCCTGTTCATGGCCCATTGCTTCCAGCAAGCTGATTTGCCAGTTCCCCTGATTCGCTGTGTTGGAGAGAAATCCCATCATGTGGTGGCATTAATACTGTATCACCACGTGTCTCCATTGCCCTTTTATACAGTGTAAACATTCTTTATCTCCCTCTCTGTTCCCCCACAAGAGGGTGGTGGACCGTTTCACATTCTTATGAGCATGGGAGCCACAGCAGCAGCAACAGCCCCATTTAACAGAACCAGTTGTGTGAGAAAAGTTGATATTATGAAACACAACCCTGGCATATAATGAGCACCAGCTTTTCCGGTAATGGAAGATGGATGGTAACAAAGAGAAATACTTGGCTGCAAAGCGTAGGGCTAGAAGAGAGGTATACAGGGCAAAGTCTGAGTCAAAGAGACTTTTACTTGATAACCTAAGTCGTGTGGAAAGGAAGAATATGATATTTAAGGTGGCAAATCAGGTGAAGAGAGAGAATCAGAATATTATAGGTGAGCATTGTGAAGCATGATGAAGCAGGGGTGGTGGTGAACAGTGGGGATATTAAAGACGCATGGAGAGAGCATTATAGCCGGTTCTTGAATGAGGAGATTGACTGGGACAAGGAAGGTTTGGAGCCAGCAGATCCAGTGTTTGGCCCTTGGCCTTTGATTGACGCAGCTACTACGAGTATGAGTGAGGCAATAGGCAGGATGCAGGTGAGGAAGGCAGCAGGTGTGTCTGGATTGACCACTGAAATGTTGAAGGCATCAGGCGATATAGGGTGAAGTTAGTCACTGACCTGATAAATATGATTATATATGAGTGTGTTGTCCTAGATGATTGTCTGAAGAGTGAAATTGTAAATGCGTACAGGGGAAGGATGATGCCCTGGGAAGAGGAAACTGTAGAGGTATAAAGCTTTTAGCTCAGATATTGAAGGTAATGGAGAAAGTTCTAGAAGGTATGATTAGAAAAAGAGTGAATATTGATGAGATGCAGTTTGGGTTTATGCCAGGCAAGGGGACCACCAATGCCCGTTCGACAGCTTCAGGAAAAATATATAGAAAGGAAAAGGGAACTGTACTTTGTTTTTGTTGATTAGCAGAAGGCCTTTGACAGAATCCCTAGATAGATGGTGAAGTGGGCAATGAGAAAGCTTGGGATCGAGGAGTGGCTGGTTAGGGTGTTATGGCCATGTGCTTGGGTGCTCTCACCCAGGTAAGAATGAGTGGGGATTTGAATGATGAGTTTTATGTGAATGTTGGTGTGCATCAGGGGTCAGTTTTGAGTCCCTTGTTGTTTATCATGGTACTTGAAGCCCTCTCACGTGACCTCAGAAATGGACTCCCATGGGAGATGATGTATGCTGATGATTTGATGTTGTTTGCAGAGAATGAAAGGGAGATGGAGGAAAGATTTATGAAGTGGAGAGATGGTATGGGGAACAAGGGCTTAAGAGTAAATGTAGATAAAACAAAAGTTGGTGGCGGTACTGTCAAAGAAGAGGGAGAGTGGCCATGTGCAATTTACCACAAGAGCGTGAGAAATAATTCCATCTTGTGCAGTGTTTATGATAAGTGGGTGCATAAGAGATGTAGTGGTATTAGAATTAGACTGTGAGATAATGCTGATTTTATATGTGCGGTATGTCAGGGAGAGCAGGTGGAGAATGTCAGGCATGAAAGGATTTACCTTGTTGGTGAGTCTCTTGAGTGTGTGGAAGAGTTTTGTTATTTGGGAGACATTATGTGCTGGAGGTGGGTAGGGTGAGGAGTGGTTGGAAGAAGTTCAGGGAGCTGTTGCCTCTCATGACATTGAGAGGGTTCTGCCAACATGCAAAGGGATTTTGGTATGCAGTGTGTGTTAGGAATGTAATGCTGTGTAGTGGTGAGACCTGGGCAGTAAAAGAAGAGGATATTCGCAGGCTCAAACGTACAGAAATGACAATGATTGGGTGGATGTGCAGTGCGTCTCTGAGTGCAAGGCTTAGGGGGGCTAGGTTTACGATGCAAGAGTTGAGAGATAAGATGGAAGTGGAGTGTATTGGCATTGTGATGAGGAGAGGTAGATTGAGGTGGTTATGGCACATGGAGAGGATGGGGGATGATAATTGGGTGCAGAAAGTAAGAATCGTTAAAATTAGGGGTGGGGTTGTGAGGAGTAGACCAAAAAAGACCTGGGACAATATCATTACATGTGACCTCAGGGTTAAGGGACTAAACAGGGAGGCTGCCAGAGATTGAGCTTAACGGAGACCTGCCATTAGGTGACCAATGCCGACGCATGCAAGCATGTTGAAGCCTTCAACAACTAAACGAGAAACGAAACAAAACAAAACCTTCAGTTATATACTGTAGCGTGTTAGTCCAGTCAATACCAGATTATTTTATTCAGCTTGAGTGAGTCTCAGAAGTCAGAGAATGTTGGAACAGCTCTCATATCATATTTCAGCTAATGACAGGCAGTGTTATTCAACCAAGATTGAGTATAGAAGCCTGGGATTGTTATTTCTTTCACCATGAACCCTGTCATGGTTGGATCAGTTCTACTACAGGTATTCTGTTTCAGGTAACTTCATTCATTTAGAATGAGCCAAAGGAGATTCAGAAAGTTAATCATAAGTTAATGTGTTTACAGGCACAGAGATTACTTCACCAGATCTGCCACCCAGATGCCCCCAGCATGCACAATGATGCCTCACAGGATCAGCGCACTGTCATATCTCACATCCTTCAGGTCAGTCACCAGTTAATTCTGTTAGTCCCTAAAAGATGTAATGTGTTATTATTTCATAGTGTTGAGGAATGCTTGTGGTGTGTGAAGAGTGGATGGGATAAGAAATAATGTCTATCTGTCTATTGCCAGATGCCTCAATCCCGCACGGGGTGGCCACAAACTAATCGCCTCCATGTCGCTCTGTCCCCCGCCATTTCACTACCCCACTCCCAACTCACCCTCCCCCCCATGAAAAATGCGGAGTAAGGAAGTCTGGATTGCAGAGTCAGAAAGAGTGTGCTTAAATAGTTTGGTATATGGAGGGAATGGATGTAAATAGAGTAATAGAAAATGTATATGTGAGCAAGTTTGAAAGTGGGAGGAGGCATGATAAGCCCAGAAGAAAATGGATAGATATGGTAAATGAGAGTGTGAGAAAGAGAGGTATGGAAACGATGAAGCTAGGGACCTGACAAGGGATCAGGTTGGCTGGATTAGTTTTGTGTGAAGTATATGACCAGTGTTTGGCATCCCTTTTTAACTGGCAACCATTGGGTGACTGCCAGACAGGTGAATGTGAAGCTGAATGTGGAGTAAGTTTGTGCTGCTCACAGGGAGCCAGGATTCCTGGGGCTTGAATGTTGAGCAAATGGGAGAGTGTAGCCCATTTAGTTGAGCTAACTTTGGTTAGTATTTCATTCCATCAGGCTTTTCTGGCTCTCTGAACAGCCACCTTACTTCACCCAAGAGGTCTGGAGGATGATGATGATGTCATGCAATAGTTTATGTGGAAGTCGTATATTGTGCCAGCACACTGAAATATTCATTGTCATCATCCGGACAATCTTTCCAGCATAAAGCAAGTATATATCATATCACTTTCTTCTCTCTTCATAAAAGTCTGTATTGTAATGGTTGGCTTGCACATACCTGATATTAGTGGACAGCTGTGCTTACCCATTCAGTCCATGTTTTATGTGTTTTGAAAGGCAGCTGGTTGTAAGACTGGATGAAGTAATATGTTGCTTTGCTGTATTTTCAGATGTCATCATTAATCTTCTAAAAGTAAAAAATTACAATTGCCTTGCTGTGTCCATGTATTATCATGTTCATAAGTACATTCACTTGACTGACTGACTGACAGAATTGCTTTTTGATGTGCAGCACCTCAGATTTCCTTAATTACTGTATTCATTAGTCTTTTACCACTTCAGTATACAGTCCTGAGCCAAGGTTTCTGCTTACACTCTGATTCTGTCCCAGGATGGAGGGAAGTCATAATGAGGGTTATACACCCAACCAAGACCTTTTGTTTGATGTTAAGTTGGTAGTTCAAAGCAATATTTCACAAGGAAAAGTTAGCGATGACACAGTTGCTGATGCCTTCTGGAAATTCTTCAGACCACCAGTGGCATGAATTTATTTTGAGTGAATCCCATGCTATGGTTTGCTTTCAGCCAGGGTTAGCAGTATAGGGTGAGCAAAAGCTTTGGTACTTGACAAAAAAATCCTCCTGTTACAGATATCCTTAGCTTAATAATATGATTACAGTGCCCTTCACCATACCTTTAAGTACATAGTAAGTGAACACATTATAATACGGGGTCAGAGAGGATATGTTGCCTGGGATCCCAAGGTTGATCCTGCCCATGTTCAAAACCAACTAAAAGTTCATAACCACTTAAAGCACAACATAGTGCCTCTTATAAACATTGTAAATTAATTTAATAATAAGTCTGTGGACACCAGAATCGAGGAGAGTGTACTGAGATGGTATGGTCATGCAGAGAGAATGGATGACAACAGAGTGGTGAAAAAGGTATATCTGAGTGAATTTGAAGGAGGGAGGAAGCAAGGTGGGCTAAGAAGAAGGTGAAGGGATATGGTAGATGAGTGTGTGAAGAAGAGAGGTGCGGAAGTTGGTGAGGCTAAGGGACTGACAAGAGATCGAGCTGGCTAGATGAATTTTGTGCGGAGAAGCACATAACCAGGGATTTGGAACCCCTTTTAACATGGTAGCGTTCAGATTGGCTCCATCGGATAGGTATATGTGAAGCTACAGAACGTGGTGAAATTTTTTTTGGCCTGTCTGATGGAGCCAGGATTTCGAGGGCTCGAATGATGAGTGAATGGAAGTGTGTCCTGTTGAATTGGGGAAACTTTGGCTGTCTGGACATTGCTAATCTTCACCATGCCCTAGGGAGGAAAAGGAGGTCTGGGTGATGATGAATAAAATATATTGAGAAAGGATGCTTCAGGTGATTTCTCGGACAGGACCTTGATGAATGGAGCCTTCGAATCTCGTGGTTGGATCTACACCTGACGTATGAGCAGCAGCGAGCATCATCACAGGAGCTAAATACCTGGCTAGATAATGTAGCCCAGGCTGCTATACAGGTCTTCCATCTTTCACATGACCATTCTGACAGGTGAACATCTCATTTTAAAGTGTGAGTGGTTGATAGGTGATTTATGAATTTATAGGGCCATTAGATCAAGTGAATTGAATTTAATTCCTAACGATCTCATTTTTCTGAAGCTGTGTTCCACTCTGCCCCAATTCAGGGGTCGATTTTTCATCTTTTACCAAGGTAAAAATTTTTCTTACAGATTTGAAGAGCTTGAATTTACACACCTGAAAATACCAATCTCAGTCCCCTAGGCCTATTGGTTACTGCAAAACTTCCCATCAAATATTATAAAAGTCCCCCTTCATGGTAAGAGAGAACAGGAAAACATCGGCAGAAACCTAGTTTTTTCAAGAGAACCTTACCAGAATCAGTGAAATCAATGTAAAATATGTTTCAGTTGATGAAACTGGGTGTAGGAGTCAGCATGAGAGTAAAAAAAAAAAAAAAAGCAAAACTTTTTTTTCCAAACTTGAAAAGTTTGGCAAAAATTAATTTTTGCTAGAGAACCTTACCAAAATCAATTAAATCAGTGTAAAATATGTTTTCATTGATGAAACTAGGTGCAGGAGAGAGCATGAGTAAAAAGAAAAAACAAAAATTTTTGGTGTAGACACACAGGCCAAATGTGGCTGGGAAATTACTGTACCGTGTCAATTTTAGGACAAAGGATAGGGAGGGAGGAAGGTGGAGGGGGGGTGGGGGGGAGCTGTGGTAGGGGTTTGGGGGAATGAGACACACCCCCATTATGGGGAAGGTGGTTTGGGGGGTATTATGGCGGGAGGAAACATTCACAAAGGGAAATTGCCGCATCCTTTGATATAAAACGGGGTTGGAGGAAGGGGGGCTTGGGGGGGTGAGCATGCATGAGACACCCCCTTACAATGTAGATGTGGTATTGGTGAATAATTTGGGTGGGAGGGGACAGAGCAGGCTGTATCCAATCAGTCAGAGGGAGGTGGAGAAGTGGCTGGGGGAAGGGGGTCCCCCCAAACCTGGTGGGGAGGTGGGATCTTCTTTCCATCCACCTCATCCCATAATTCTGACTGGGTAGGAACCATTTATGCGTCGACAGTTTTTGACAGTCCTTCTGTGATCGTCAGTCATAGGACATTATGTGGCAAACTTGCAAACTGACAGTCATCAGTCATAGTACTTTAGGGGTTAAGGATATGGAACAGAAGAAAGTATATACAGTATATAATAGTGAGTTTCAAGACATAAGGAAGCATGTTAGGACAAACAATTTTTGTATTATTACTTTGCACATAAAAGCAAAAACTAACATAAAAAATGGTGGCATAACAAGGACAGGGTGGAATTGATACACGCTTTTGCAGGATTAGGTAAGGTGTATGATAATAAACACTGTTGACAGATTCTGTATTTTCATGTTGTCAGAGGATTAGATGTATGGTAATAAATACAACAACTAGATTCTGTACTTTCACTTTGCATTTTAGAATTAGATGTATGGTAATAGATATAGCAAATTGATTCAGTATTTTCATATTGCATTTTAGAATTAGTTGTTTGGTAATAGATATTGCAAATAAACTTTATATTTTCACATTGTATTATAGAATTAGATGTACATTGATACAGTAGGTACAGTAGGTAGATTCTGTAACATTTCCTTGTTCATCAGGTCACCAGTCCATGGACTGCCACCTCACCGACCCCGCAAGCCTCAGTCCATATGCCTGGTAGCGCCACTCATCTCAAAACTACCCAAGGCAGTGCAGGGTCGAGTGCTGAAGGTGGCAGGACAGGTGTTGGAGTCAGTCAACTTCGGAGCGTATTCCGGGTCTTCCAAACCTTCAGCCATGGAGGAGGATGGAGTTACTACAGAGGGACCTATTGCCAGTCCTCCCCCAGGCCATAGTCAGCCTAGTAGTGTCAGCAGTAGTAACAATGGAGCTGACAATCCCACGGGGCCCAATGGACGCTCCCTGGGTCACTGGCCTCTTGCATCACACCGACCTTTTCTGCAGCTTGTCCTTATGTGCCTTGATGGACAGGACGATCAGCTGTCGGAACTTCTAGAATCTCTCAGGACCCAGCTCACGCAGTCTCTTTTTTACCCCAAGGAGGTAAGTCGCATTTGGTAGTCCAGTACACCCTCAGTTCCTTAGGAGACAGTTATAATGCATAATAGTAATGCCTACTCCATTGGCTTTATTCTGTATTTGTATATAGTAGTTGTAGTAGTAGTAGTAGTTGTTCCCTAGGCAGTTTGGCTGAACAGCCCTGAGTCCCTAAGGAAGGCCATGGCAGAGACTGGGCTTTCCCACAGAGCTCTCAAGGAGTGTATGTTGTGTTGTTGGCGTAGGTAATTGTGTGCAATGCAGTCTTCCATGATGTGCTTAATAGTATGGGGTACAGTGTTACATCCTGGACAGGCATCAACGACGGAGTCATCCAGCCTCTTCTGATAACTCAAGAGGGCTGGATGATGCCCACATCTCAGCCTGCCCATATGGACACTGTCCTCACGGGGGAGATAGGATTCAGAAGGATGGATCAGGAGGCCGTGCATGCAGCTGTGTGTTGTCTTTGAGTGACTGAGTGGAACGGCGAGTGATTTGAGTATGTATATGCTTCTGGAAGCTTGTCTGAGGTGGGCAGGGGGGAAGAGATGATAGTATTTGTGTATGATATCATGTGCTGGGTGTTGTTTTGATGTTCCTTGGTGTGTGTGGATGTGCTGCCATGTAGTGTAGTGGATGTTGCGGGTTTGTGGAGGCTGCTGCGAGAGTTTGGGTGCCTCTCATATCTAGATGATCCTTGACTTTGAGGACTTTGGTTTCTTGGTGTAGTTGGTCTGTAGGTGTAGTAGCTGTGCAGCCTGTGATTATTTTTAAGGCCTTGTTTTGTATGGTCTGAAGAGTGTTGTAGTGTGTTTTAGTGAGGTTTGGAGCCCAAGCAGGGCTTGCATAATTCATCACTGAACGTATATATTGTTTGTATACTGTGGTGGTGGTTTCTTTGTTGTGTCCAAATGTTGTATGGGCAAGTGACCTCAAGGCATTGAGTCGAGGTGTTAATTTATTTTTGATGTTTGTGATGTGTTGTTAACATTGATGTATTGTATGTTACACCAAGGATTTTGGGTGTATGTGTGTGTGGTAGGGGAGTGTTGTCTATGGTGAGGTGTGGAATGTGTGTTCTGCTGTCCAGTTTGTGAGAAGGGTCACTGTAGATTTGGCTGGGGCTATTTTGAGTCTGTTTGTGGTGAACCATTCATGTAGTGTGTTAAGGTAAGGTTGGAGGATTTGTGTGGCTGTGTTTGCATTTTGGTGTGTGCATGTAAGTGTTATGTTGTCTGCATAGGAAGCTATGTGTATTTGTTGTGTGTGGGGTGTGGGTATGTCATGGATGTATAGGTTGAAGAGTGTAGGAGACAAGACAGATCCCTGGGGGACACCATTTGTGAAGTTTCTGATGCTCGAGGACTGACCAGCAAAAGTTACATGTGCATATCTCCCTGCTATGTAGTTTGCTAGCAATCTTTTTGTGTTATTGTGCATGTTTGTGTTGAATAGTTGTTTGTGAGGTTGTGGTGGGGGATGGAATCAAAAGCTTTACTAATGTCTAGTGTGACAAGGAGTGTTCTATGTGGTGGCCTAGCTGAATTCATGCCATCAAAAACTCTCTGTGTGAGGTCTGTAAGAAGAGTGTTTG
Source organism: Birgus latro (assembly GCA_018397915.1). NCBI lineage: Eukaryota > Metazoa > Arthropoda > Malacostraca > Decapoda > Coenobitidae > Birgus > Birgus latro. Next base: position 976 of record JAGKTI010017187.1, on the reverse strand, counting down.
TGGAGTGTAGTGGCCTAAAACCATGTCGTGATGGGGCTAGGGGGGTGTGAGGTGTAACTAGTTGTTGTACCAGTCTTTCAGTGACTTTGGAGGGGGTGCAGAGGAGAGTGATTGGGCGGTGTGTGGAAGGTAATGTGGGGTCTTTGTTGGGTTTGGGGATAGTGATGATAATGCCATGCTTCCAGATGTTGGGTACTATGTTGTGTGAGTAGCTGTAGTTTGATATGTTGGTGAGTGCTTGTATGCCTTGTGGTCCAATGTGTTTAAGGTGTATGTTGCTTATGTTGTCTGGTCCACAGGCAGATGAGTGCTTGAGGTTGCTGATGATGTGCTTTGTCTGGCTGTAAGTGAAAGGTGCGAAGTCTGGGTCTGTGGGGAACTGTCTCTTACGTCGGATGATACGTTGGTCATCACGATGAGGGTTTAGATGGCTGACATGTGAAAAGTGATTGATGAGAGTGTTTGCTTGTTGTTTGTTTGAAGGAATGGTGTCTGTTGTTGTGATGGCAGCGTGTGATTGTGTAGTGTTGCTGTTGGAGAGTGTGAAGCTGTTTAGTGTTTTGTAGAGTTTGCTGGTGTTTTGTGATCAAGTGGTTGGAGATAATTATTCCAATTTAGTGTTTGCTGTTCTGATATTTTATTGTTTGTTTGAGTGTTGAGCTCTTGTATTTGTTGTATGGTGTCATGCGTATGTGGTGTTCGGGAGTGTCGTAGTGTGTCCCGTTGTCTGATGAGGCCTTGAATTTCTGGTGTGATATTGGGGTTTTGTCTTTTTCTGTTGCGTCTGGGGATGTGTCTTTTGTCTGCGTTTTGTATAATTGTATTGAAAGTGTGCACAGCGGTATTGATGTTTGTGATGGATGTACTGTTTAATGTTTCAAAATGTTGTTCTGTTTCAGTTGTGAAGGCCTCCCAGTTGGCTCCCTTATAATTAGTGTAAGTGTGTCTGTGGCCAGCTGGGGTGATTCTGGTTTTG
>JAGKTI010017186.1:4320-18735 GCA_018397915.1 Birgus latro | reverse complement strand
CCGCGGAAAAAAGTAGTGACGTGCATCGTAGGTCGGTGGGACTCGGCGGGTTAAGAAGCGGGATTTGCCAGTTAGGTATTGTTTGAGAATTCCCGATGTTTCCCGTAATTCCGTTATGAATCAGAGTTGCCAGTTATTCTGCTGTTTGTGATCGTAGCTATTTTGTAAGCTGTAAATTAATTTTTGGCTTCTTTTTCTCAATAATGTTTTATTTTTGTGATTGTTAAAGTATGTAATTCAATTTAAGTTTGTATGCTAAATAATTTACAGTGTTCTGTAATGTAAGAAAACTCTGGCATGTTTTGGATGTCTCCGAGTTGGTAACTGTTGTAAAGGTGCTCCCTCAGGAATAGACCAGTACTGTGGAGAAATGTAGATAATTCTAAACAATGCAAGCTTTTATAAGGATGGGGAAGAGACTAGAGCAGTTCAGTTGGTTTTCAGTTCAGTTTGAGTGTAGGGCAGTATCAGTAAGGTTTGTATATCATCGGCACTTGTGAAAATAGTGAAGTGTTGGCAAACAGTGGTGTTACTGCAGTTAGTAAATTTGTATATCACTGGTATTTGTAAAAATAGTGAAGTGATGTTGGGAAGCATTAAGTGTAATTATCTGCAAAAATAAAGACAGTGTACATAAGAAGTCAGTGTTTATTTACAATACCTCAGCTGATCTTGTGTACTGTACACCGAAAGGCTGACCATAGGAAAAACAACTTGCTGGGTATTGTCCTTCCTATAGTGTTCTGCTGCTGTTGGAGCCTTTGCAGCGTGGGATGGACATAACACTGGTGTCAGGAGTGTGGATTTTTAGCTGCAGTGAGTCGACATGAAGCAAGGGGGTGTGCAGACAAGGTCCTGAGCTGGGCAGGAGGAGGAAATGTCCCTGGCGACAATTGTGAAGCTATTACAGGCCCAAAGTGTACAATTACAGGCACAGAACAAAGGACAGAAAGAAAAATAACAATTACAGGCACAGAATGAAGGACAGAAAGAACTCAAAGAACAATTACAAGAACAAAGTGGACAACACTAGAGCAGACTAGCACCAGTCGAGCAGGGCAGTACTCCCAAGGTGGATGGAAAGCTGATGACAGGGAGGGCTGGAGGCCCCATTTCATCAGCCTTCGGGGCTAGTTCCTGACCATCCCGCTTTGCTGAACTTTTTCGGTGTTTCAGTAACACAGAGAATATGCCAGTATGCTCTCCAGTACAAGTTTCTTTAACAGCCAACATCAAACTACATGCACATTACACACTACACTTCCTTTTCAAAATTAAGACAAGAAAAATGGCGTTATTCAAACAAGACTCGGGGGCCCCCGGGGGGGGGGGACCCTAAATGCCCTCATCATCCACCCCTCTTCCAGTGAAGACTCAAAGAGATGCCTGGAACCACTGTCTGACTCACTCCTTCATTTCCTCAACATTCGCAGCCTTTCCTCTAGTTTTTGCTCTGTTGGGCACCACCTCTCCTCCTCTAAACCTCACCTTCTCTTCCTGAATGAGACTCAGCTGTCTGAGGCAACTAATAGCAACTATATTCTGTATCCTCCTACTTTCTCTACACCCATTTCAAAGCCAAAGGTGGTTGTTGTGAATTCTCTACTCTCTGGCTTCGGCTTTCCTGTCATTCTCTGACTAAATATATCTGCGCTGTTTACTTGTTACCTAATTCTACTATGAAAAATTCTTTGACTATCTTACTTCCATGATGGAACACATTCTTTCCATTTCTCCTCTCTCTGAAATATCCATACTAGGGGATTTCAATGTTCACCACCACCTCTGGCTCTCCTCTCCTTTCATTGATCCACCTGGTGAACAAGCCTACATCTTTTCTATCCTTGATGACCAAGAGCTGCGTGTACAGCACCCTATCCATATTCCTGACCACCTTGGAGAGAGCTCCAACATACTTACCTCTTCCTTACAACAAATCCTTCTGCTTACACTATTCATCTTTCCTCTCCTTTGGGCTCCTCTGATCACAACCTTATTACTTTAACCCGTCCTATCGCTCCGGTACAGCCTGTGAACCCTCCAAAGAAACGTCGATTGTGGCACTTTGGAGCTGCAGATTGGGAAGCTTTCAGGCAGTACTTCTTTAATTTTCCCTGGAATGATTTTTGCTTCCATGACCGGGAGACATCTGCGTGCGCCTTTCACATTACGGTTATTCTCTCAGGCATGGAAGCATACATTCCCCTTTCATATCCTTTGGCTAATGCAAGAAATCCTTGGTTTAATCACTCTTGTTTTAATGCTGTTCACAACAAGGAGAGGGCCTATGAAAGGTACCAGAGCCAACCCACCCCTGAATCACATCTTTTTTTATGTATCTGCCCAGAATCGTGCTAAGTCTGTTCTTTGCTCTGCTAAAAATACTTTCATCAGTACTAAATGCTCTCAACTCTCCAGCTCAAGTTCTTCCCGATCATTCTGGCACCTTGCCAAAAACATTTCTAACAACTTTACCTTATCCTGCTTCCCTCCCCTTTTCTACTCTGATGGTCCTGTAGCTATTTCTTCGGCTGATAAAGCAAAGCTCTTTGGTCAAGCTTTCTCCTTCAATTCCACCTTAGATGATTCCGGTGCTGTTCCTCCATCACTTTCCCCCTCAGACTTCCTTATAGCTGGCATTAAAATGTCTTCAGCTGACGTATTTTTTGCCATCACTGGCCTCAATACTAACAAGGCATATGAGCCTGATGGAGTCCCTCCTGTTGTCCTCAAGAACTGTGCTTCTGTGCTTACACCCTGCCTAGGTAAACTCTTTCGCCTTTGTCTCTCAACTTGTACCTTTCCTTCTTGCTCTCATTCAGCCAGTCCCAAAGAGGGGGGATGATTCTCAACCCTCTAACTATCGTCCAATTGCTTTAACATCCTGTGTCTTAAAAGTTTTCGAGTCAATTCTTAACAGAAAAATTTTGAAGCATCTTTTCTATCACAACCTTCTTTCTGATCATTAGTATGGGTTCCGTCAGGGACGCTCCACTGGCGATCTTCTCACCTACCTTTCAGACTCCTCCCCGCTGCAGGGGGTCACCTTGACGTGGTGGCGGGGCTTGAAACGTGGTTGGCGGTGCCACCTACTTTGGGGGCTTGCGTACCTTTGTAGGGTTCGGCATTTGTCGCCCTCGTGGACCAAGCACCCCCTACATCACTAGTGGAGGAGGCCTGCTGGTGATGTTAGTTCCAGCCCATTTGCCATCTAGGGCTGGACTATTGCCTCCCCACGTGTTTCCCGTGCGTGGCGTCCCGTAATGCTGGGAGACGGGAGTCCTGGAGGTTGAGCAATGCTGCACGATGCGCCCTGCAGCTAGCAATACATCTCTTTGGTCTCTTATTCTGGCCAGACGGGCGGCCTGGTTGGGCCCGACCAGGTCAATCGGCTGGTCATGCGTTGGCTAGGGTCAAGTGGGCATTGGGGGACCTGGTGGCTCCTATCGTCCTGGAGTCACCCTTGCCCGGGTCCCCTGGTGGTTACCAGCGTATACTCTCCCGCTACCTCTCCAGTGGTGTTATCCCTGGCATACGACCTCCCCTTGTTGGGCTCCATGGTGGGTGGAGGGGTGGGGGAATGAAGGTTTTTTGAGATTAAATGGCCTTGCCCTGTGTAAATAACAACCACATTCCTGACGATCCGGCACCCGTCCCTGGCTCCTCTCATGATATTTCCTCGGGCGAGGCCCCCGTGCCCACCCGTCCAGCTCCACTATTGGCCACCCTGGACCTTACCAGCCTGGTTTTGGTTCCAGGAACAAGAGTAAGGCCAAGAATAGAGGACAGAACAAGTTGGAGAAGTCCCCTGGAATTACTCACGAGGTTCTTCCAGGAATATTTGAAAGAACAGACTTTGTGAAGTATTACACTGTCCGGACACTAGAGGGACAACCAACCTCAACATCTTCGAAGTACACCGAGAGATCGTGGCTACTTGTGGGAGGGAGCCGAGGATCTCTGCTCAGGGGGATGGCAGCCTTCTAGTCGAAGTTGCATCACCTGAGGAGGGTTCCCGTCTCGCTACCAAATGCAAAGAACCCAGTGCAAAGTTTGCTTGTGCTCCACATGCAACTTTTAATCAATGCCGTGGGGTCGTGTTTTCCCGGGACTTGCTTAGATATTCCGAAGAGAAGCTGCTCGAAGAACTGAAGGTCCACAACATCACCAAAGTAGAAAGATTCCAAAAGAAAATAGATGGAATTCTCACTCCAACCCCATCCTTGTTATTAACTTTTGATTGTACTGTTCTCCCTTCCTCCATCAAAGTTGCCTGGCTGTCTCTGAAGGTCAAACCCTTTATACCGAATCCACGACGTTGTTACCATTGCCAAATGTATGGGCATGTTGGCCGTGTCTGCCGTCGATTGCAACAGGGCCTCCCCGCGGTGTGCATCAATTGTGGTGACTCCACACAAGCAGGTCAGGACTGCCCTGGGCCTGTTTGTTGTGTTCACTGTGGTGAGGCGCATCCTACTTCCTCCAATGACTGTGCCTGGTTCAGATTGGAGAAGGAAATCCTTCTCATCCGAAATCGGGATAAGGTGAGCTTTGCCGAGGCCAGGAGCAGAGCCATGGCATCAGTTTTCAATAATGGGGTTTCTTATGCTTCGGTCTTGTCCCGCAATAAACGTCCCCGTTGCTGCCCAACAGCAGTCCCATGTTCCACTCACAGTGTCTGCATCCACAAACCTGGGGCCTATGAATCAAGAATCTACCCCTCTCCAGATAGTAGCCCCTGCAGACCAGGTCTCAGCCTCTCCACCTCTATCTACCAGTAATAACGATGTGCACTTTCCTACCTCTAAACGTCATCGTGGTTCCTCAGAGTCTTTGAGTCCAGAAGATCCCCCAAGCAAGGTATCACCCGTAGAGTCCTCTCCATCAAATGTTAGTCTTTCCACGTGCCAGCCCCCGGACCCCGCCTCTGGGTCACCGAGGGCTCCTCAGGCGTCAGTTGAGTCTGGCGCCTCCTCCTCAGGAGCATCGGAAATTTCTCCTCCGGATGCCTCTGAGGATTCTGTCTTGCCCCCTCCAAGTTTAGAGGGCGGGACCTCAACCCCCACTACTCGCCCCCCTGGGTCGTTGGGGGTATTGGATAGAGGTGTGAACAAGAATCCCTCATCCACTGGGCATCGACGAGTAATGGTGAAGCCTTCTATCACTTCGCAGGGCCTAGGTCATCGCACTGTTCACAGTGCTGCCCGTGAACTGCCCTCTAGTGGACGTGCCCGCCCTAATAAGAAGGCTGTCTCCCAGGGTCACTCAGTAATTTCTACAAAGTGACCCTTGCTTCTCTGTAAATAGTTCCTCCATATTCCCTCATCTTTTAGTTCTTTTATGTGTTTATGCTTTTAACTCACTCTTTAATAGTGACAATGGCTATTATTATCCAATGGAACTGTCGTGGCCTACTTGCAAATTGGGAGGAACTACGTTGGCTCCTGGCAAGGTATTCCCCTGTATGTGTTTGCCTACAGGAGACAATGGTTGGAGATTCTTCTCCCTCCAGTCCTCCTGGTTACCATGTATTTTATTCAATTCCTCTTCCTGGACAAGGACGTAGTGGCGGTGTAGCCATCCTTCTACGCAATGACACCCCATTCATCCGCCTGAATCTTACTACGCCTCTACAGGTTATTGCTGCTCGAGTTTTCCTTCGCCGTTATTATACAGTATGTTCCATATATTTACCACCCAACACAACAGTCAGCAGGGACGAGCTCGAACTCCTCAATCGTCAGTTACCTTCACCCTTTCTACTCTTGGGGGACTTTAATTGTCGCCATCCAATGTGGGGTGATTGCCTTACTAACCAACTTGGAGACTTGTGGCATCACTACTGGAGGCTGGAGACCTTGCATTAATAAACACTGGTGCTTTTACACATTTTCACCCCCAAACAAATTCCTTTACTGCCATTGACCTGTCTGTTTGCTCACCCGACTGCATCCTGGATTTCACCTGGGAGGTTATGGAGAGCTTGCATGGGAGTGACCACTTCCCTGTCCTCCTTACATCACCGACATCTGGTCCCTGTTCCCGCTTACCGAGGTGGAAGCTAGATAAGGCGGACTGGTCACTTTTCTCTGCTTTGGCATCTTTTGATTCCTCTGCAGAGGAATATCCAGCTATAGATGAAGCCATTTCCTTTTTCACCTCCACTTTGCATTCTGCTGCCCTTGAAGCTATCCCAAAAACCTCTGGCATGTATCGCTCTTGACCTCTCCCCTGGTGGAATGAAGAATGCAGGGTTGCCGTACGGGCTAAGAAGATAGCTTTTTCCCGCTATCGAAGATGCAGAACTGAGCATAATCTTATTCAGTTCAGGAGGGCAAGGGCTAAGGCTCATCAGGTGCTCAAGGATGTTAGGCGGGAATCTTGGAAACCATATGTTTCCTCAATTAACTCTAGGACGCCAGTGTCTCAGGTGTGGAAGAGGGTCAGGAAAATTTCGGGAAAATTTACTCCAAGTCCCCTGTGTTGAAGGTTAATGGCATTCCTGTCGGTGACCCCGTGATTGTGGCCGATACTATGGCATCTGCATTTGCAGCAGTCTTTCATAGGGACGCTGCCACTTCAACGTTTTCTAGACACAGAGAGTTGGAGGAAGCTAAGGTGCTGAACTTTTGTTCGGAGAATAGGGAAACGTACAATCTCCCTTTCTCTTCTCACGAGCTACAGTTTGCCCTTTCCCTTTGTCATGACACATCTCCAGGGCCGGATGACATACCATACGCGATGCTCCAGCACTTGGATGAGGATACACAGTGTTCTCTCCTCAACCTGTTTAATAGAATTTGGAAGAACTCTTCTTTACCCACCTCTTGGCGTGAAGCTATTGTATTGCCATTCCAAAAGCCAGGGAAAGCAGGGTACAGTCCTCTTGAATATAGGCCGATTGCTTTGACGTCCTGCATGTGCAAACTGTTTGAAAAAATGGTTAATACTCACCTTACATATTTCCTCGAAAGGAATGAGTCTCTTTCTAATTGTCAGTCTGGTTTTAGAAAGTATCGTTCAACAACAGATGCGCTGGTACGTCTTGAGGCAGCAGTTTGTGCTGCCTTTGCTAGGAAGCAGCACATAGTATGCGTTTTCTTTGATCTGGAAAAGGCATACGACACAACATGGAGATTTGGGATATACAAGGAACTACACTCTATAGGATTACGTGGAAGACTGCCCCTGTTTCTAATCGATTTCCTTCGTGATCGTAAATTTAAGGTTCGAGTTGGTTCCACCTTGTCTACGTCGTACCCTCAGGAGGAAGGGGTGCCTCAAGGGAGTGTTCTTAGTGCGACTCTGTTTGCAATTGCATTGAATGGTATTGCAGCATGTCACGAATTTTCTACATTGTAACGTTGTGTTGAGTGAGTCGTGACATCGTCCCGTAAATTTGAATTGTCTGTTGGCGCGTTAGCCGTTACACGCCGGCGCGCGCACCTCCCACGCTCGTCGCGCCGCCGATTTAAATGAGAGCTCAGTTTGCTTGTAGACACGGCGCGACGCGGGACGCCTTTCCAGGCTCTGTGCTTTCTTTGCGTTTCAGATTTCAGCTTGTATTGGCGTGTCTCCTGCAGCCCCACCCACTTTGGTGATCGTCACAGCAGCTCTGTTTCATCCATACCGATCAGTATTTTCTGGTTTTTTCCTAGGCTAAGCTTTTTGAAATATTTAGCCGTTATCTGAGTGTTTGAGCGAGTGAGTGCATTCCTTACTTGATTTGAATTTCATGTAACGTAAATTCATTTCTTTGTAATTAATAAATTCACAGTTCTTTTCTTGAGCTTTGTTAAAGTTGTTAACTGTGTTTGATTACTCCACTCTATTAATTAATACAGTTTGCTACTCTGCGTTAGCACAACTTTTGAATTAAATCACGGCCGGTACTTAGGCCAGCTTTGACATCACTATAAATCCGTTGTGTTAGCTAGGAGTTGGCTCAGCCAAGAGCCTGTTATTATTATTATTATAATTTTTTTTTGATTGTTGGGGAGGGGAGAAGAAACTTTCTCGTAGGCCAACGGTACAATATTGCAGCTCAATATTGCAGCTCTGCTGCGTGCCGTTGAGGAAGTTTGTAATTCTCGACCCTAGAGAATTGACATAGCACACTTAGCTATACATTGTATACCAATTATACAATATTTCATTATTTCTTGGGAATACTTAAATTTCCCCTGACATCTGGCGACACGCCAGAGCAAACTCTCATTTTCCCCTGACACAGCATCAGTTCCAGAAGGAGTATCTTCCTCTCTATATGCTGATGATTTAACACTATGGTTTGCTGCTTCCCGAATGGCTGTGGCAGAGCGCAGAATGCAGCTTGCTCTGGACAGGGTCTCACACTGGGCTACCATGCATGGCTTCCGTTTTTCACCAACTAAAACAGTGGCCTTACATTTCTGTCATATGAAAGGTATACATCCAGACCCAGACCTCCAATTGTACGGCCAGAGAGTGCGAGTTGTAGGTGAGGCAAGGTGTCTTGGCCTTATTTTCGATAGGAGGTTGACATGGGTCCCTCATATCCGCTCTTTACGTCAGTCATGTCATCGAGCCCTTTCTCTCCTACGGACCTTGTCACATCTGTCATGGGGCGCCGACAGAACTACCCTGCTACACCTTTACCGTACCTTAGTGAGGAGCAAACTAGACTATGGGTGTGAGGTGTACTCGTCTGCTTCGGAGGCACGGCTACGCCCATTAAATTCAGTCCATCATGCTGGGATCCATCTGTCTACTGGGGCTTTCCGCTCGTCCCCGATACCTAGTCTGTTGGTTGATGCAAATGAGCCACCATTGGATATCCGTAGACAGTCCTCATTAGTGCGGTGTTGGCACCGCCTCCACCGTCTTCCCAACTCTCTGTGTAGTAGGGCTGTCTCTGAGATTACTCTTCACCACTTTTACAACACCCATCCTCACCATCCCCACCCATTTGGGTACAGAGTAAGGGCTGCCATGGAGGAGCTGTGTTTTCCCTCCTCCCCTGTTTGCCCAGTACGTGTTTCCCGAGTGCCTCCATGGCTGTGACGCTTGTGACCATGGTATGGGTGGAGTCCTGTCACAGAAGAAGGATGAGAAGGAATATATGGTGACATACTACAACAAGAAGCTTAGCCCACAGGAGCAGAACTACTATGTTACCCGTAAGGAGCTCTGGGCAGTGATGAAGAGCCTTGATTTCTTCCATCCCTACTTGTATGGGTCCTATTTCATCATCAGGACAGACCATGCGGCACTGAAGTGGCTGAAGACATTGAAGAATTTGGAAGGACAACTGGCATGCTGGCTTGGGAAGCTGGACCAGCACAATTATGAGGTGCAACACCGTCCCAGGTGGGTACATGGCATGTGACCCAGAGTACTGGCAGTGTAGTAAAAAAGAAGCCATTCTGCAGTAACAGGGCCAGCATCAGATGTAGACCTGAAGACGATGAAGATGGAGGATGCCGATTTACAACCAGTGCTAGAGTGGCTGCAGCGGAGTGCACTGTGACCATCTTGGGAAGAAGTTCCAGGTTAAGCCCTGTGACCAAGAGCTACTGGAGTCAGTTGGACCTTCTTCGTTTGAACAATGGACTACTGGAGTTTCAGTGGAAGATACCAGATGGCCTCAGCACGTACTGGCAACTGGTGGTTCCGAAGAGAATAAGATGTAAGATCTTGGATGAGTCGCATAACCAGATCACTAATGGACACCTGGGAGTGAAGAAAACTCTATGTCGGCTGTGGCAGAGGTTCTGCTGGAATGACTTGTGTCAGGATGTTGGAGAGTGGTGTCAGGCCTGTGATTTATGCTGTGCCGAGAAGGGACCCAAGAAACGTGATTGTGCCCCTCTTCAGCTGTACCAAGTGTGTGCACCGATGGAAAGAGTCGTGGTGGACAATGCTGGACCTTTGTCACTCGCTGTGTTGCCATGGACTACTCAGAGTGACCAGAAACATATGCCATTCCCAATCAAGAGGCTGCAACTGTTGCTCAGGCGTTGGCTGACCAGATTTTCTGTCGTTCTGGGATGCCACGGGAGCTACATTCAGACCAGGGTAGAAACTTCGAGTCAGCTGTATTCCGTGAGTTCTGCAAGTTACTGGGGATCAAGAAGACCAGGACGACCCCACTAAGGCCGCAGTCAGATGGGATGGTGGAGAAATTCAACTGGATCTTAGGACAAGAACTGGCCAAGTACTGTGTAGGACAAACAGAATGGAACCAGAAATTACCTGCGTTGCTGATGGCATATCAGTCTACATCCCATGGTTCTACTGGCTACATCCCTGTAAAAGTGATGTTGGGCCATGAGTTATGGTTCCCATTGACTTGTTAATTGGAAGACCACCTGGTGAACAGCTGCCTACAGACACCTCCAGCTATGCAAAGTATCTTCAGGAAAGGCTGGCTGAGGTACATCATCAAGTGTGAAGAGCCCTTAAGTTTTCAGGAGAGGTGATGATGTACAAGTATGATGCCAAGGCAGGAGAGGTGAGCTTCAAGGATGGTGATAAAGTTTGATTATACAATCCTCAGCTGAAGAAGGGACAGTCACCGAAACTGCAGAGCCCATGGGACGGGCCTTACACCGTGTTGGATCGCCTATCAGTAACATATCAGATTCGGGGAGGCAGGAAGTCTCGCCCAAAGGTGGTACACGTGAACTGTCTGTGGCAGTACCATGGGCCAGGACAGTACAGCTGGGACGTCTCCGAGGAATCGTGCTCTACCGCAGCCGAGGATGTTGAGAAGGACCAAAGAGCTGAAGTGCGAGAGGATGGTGACAGTTTCCCAAGAGAAGTGCAACAGGAAGAGGAGCAAGACATTCCAGGAGAAGTGGACTGTGTGGAGGAGCAGGGACATCATTGGAAGCAGCATAGAAGAAGACCTGATAAGTTGAAGGATTATTTTGTGTATAGTTTGATGTTTCATTAGGTTTAAGGTTCATGTTTGTATATACTGTGTAGTTTTGTCGGGATGACAAAGGACTAGGGAGGGGGTAGTGTTAAGAAGCGGGATTTGCCGATTAGGTATTGCTAGAGAGTTTCCTAGGTTTCCTGTAATTCGGTACTTTCGTTACTAGTCAGAGTTGCCAATTAGGCTGCTGTTTGTGATCGTAGTTATTATGTGAGTTGTACATTAATTTTTGTGCTCTTCTTCTCAATAATGTTTTATTTATGTGATTGTTAAATTATGTAATTCAATTTGTCTGTATGTTAAATAATTTACAATGTTATGTAATGTAAGAAAACTCTGGCATGTTTTGGACGTCTCCGAGTTGTTAACTGTTGTAACTGTGCTTCCTCGGGAATACACCAGACCTGTGGAGAAATGTAGATCTCTCTAGAACAAAGCAAACTTATATAAGGATGGGGAAGAGACTAGAGCAGATTCAGTCAATTTTCAGTACAGTTTGAGTGTAGTGCAATGTCAGTACAGTTTGTATATCATCAGCACTTGTGAAAATACTGATGAGTTGTTGGCAAACAGTGAAGTGTAAATTTCAGTTAGTAAGTTTATACTGTATATCGTCGGTATTTGTGAAAATACTGAAGTTGGGAAGCATTAAGTGTAATTATTAAATAAAGACAGTGAACTTAAGAAGCCAGTGTTTATTTACAATGCCTCAGCTTATCTTGTGTACTGTACACTGAAAGGGTGACCATAGGAAGAACAACTCATTGGGCAACGTCATTCCTATACTGCTGTTGGAGTCTGTGGCAGTGTGGGATGGGGAAGTAACTGTACTGAAGGGATTAAAATCACATTCATTTACTGTCATACTCTTGCTGTTTACATACTGGTTTGCTCACATTTGCATTATATTACACTCTCACAAAGATAAAGAAAACTACTAGCAGTATATTGTTTCGGTGAATGCCTAGAGGGTGGTATAACAAGTGTGACCTGCAGATATGCTCAAGGGTAGCTTGGTGGTAGCGCATCTGTAGCACAATCTGCGTGTGGCCTTAGTGGCTGGGTCTAGAGTTTGACTGTGTGTGACCTGAATTGCTGGATCTAGAGCAGTGTTTCTCAAACTTTTTCACTTCATTCCCAACTTGTAGGGATCTTAACATCCTCATGGCCCCCCTTCAGTTTCCCTCAAGCCCCTCACAAATAATGACGAAAAAAGCTGTTTTAGTGCTCTCCATTTATTTTAATGCTTACAACTACCAATCAGATTGAATATTTTGTTACACACCAATGGGCTGTATGACACTGTTTGTTTTCAGTCAGTCAACCGATTAGAGGCTGAGTCATTGATAACGCACGTCTCATATTTGGGTCTACATCCATCTGGTTTCGGCTTTTACTTTTTATGTGTAGAAGGATGGAGAAGCCAGATTCACATAAAAACGTTGTCGAAAATGGCAAGAGGACTCTAAGTGTGATTTCACATACACACTCTGATTTACTACTTACACAAGCCCGCCATTATGAATATATGGGGTGGATGGAAAATTGTTGAGTTCTGTGAAGAGTATGTACGAGGTAGCTAGGGCTACAGTGTGAGTGGATGGTGAGCTGAGTGAGTTCTTTAATCTAAATGTGGGACTGAAACAGGGATGTGTGCTGTCTCCATGGCTGTTTAACCCGCCCCATACCGACCACTTTTTTACCCACCCCACCCCCAGAACCCGACTGATTTTCAACTTGTCTTTTTTTGGCTCAAACCTCCGCTTTTGGTGAGAAACATCGAAAATTCAGCGAGAAAGCGCTCGCTTGAAGTTAAAAATGTCCTAAACAAGTGAGAGGCCCCTCACCTGGCTACCGCTTTCTATGACTCCACGCTTCATAAAAGACGCTCCCTATGCGAGGGAAACTTAACCAAAACCGCTCAGCCTCGTAGATGTTTATTTATTTGGTACGAATTTATAAGTAGTACAAGAGTATATTGCTTTTCACACAATAATATAGGCGATATAAGCGTGGTTTCCTCACCAAACACATCAACATACTGCACCTACCTTGGCGATGTTACCTCCTCATTACCTCTGTTCATTATTAACTCTGGTGCCACGTAATGTTTGTCCTCCACATCAGGAATCATTTTCACCTTGAATTTCGTCGTCGGAGAGACCATGGTGCTACATGTCTTTACTGGCCGAGTAAAGTGAGTTGTGAGAAAGTGGCGCACCCCCCAAGGGGAGGGGTTGCACAGGGACAGGCAGTGTTGCCACCTGGCTGGGGGTAGAGGAAGGTCTCCCACATATGCCTACCAAAAATCACCCACGAATCGTGAAAAATGTGCAAACGACGGGCTTTACGGGCTTTTCAATTGCATGACGTACGATGCACGTTGGGGGGTCCCAATGTGAAAAAAAGTTGTGACGTGCATTGTACGTCGGGGGGACTGGGCGGGTTAATATATTCATGGATGGGGTTGTAAAGGAGGTGCAAGGTAGGGCGGTAGATGTAGGGGTGACTAATGAATGAGGGTAAAGTGTGGAAAATTCCAGTGTTGCTGTTTGCTGATGATACAATATTGTTGATTATACATGAATGGGAGTTGCAGGGGTTGGAGAATGAGTTTGGGACAGTGTGTAAGAAGTGGAATCTGAAAGTTAATGTAAACAAGAGTAAAGTTATGGTGTTTGAGAGGAATGAAGTCACAGAATGCACAGCGAGGTTGGATGGTGAGAATATGGAGAATATGAGTGCATTCAAGTACTTGGGGAGTGTGATGATTAGGGATGGAAGTTTGGGGGATGAAGTGCTTGAAAAGGTACAGCAAGGAAGGAAAGTTGTTGGTTCACTGAAAGCGGTGATAAGAAACAGGGAGGTAAGTATGGAACAAGTCATAAGTGAGAGCAATGGAAATGAGTTACCTGAGAGAAGCATGTGGAGTGACATGGAGGGACAGGTTGATGAATGAAGAAGTGAAAGAATGTTGTGGGGTGGATGTGTATGTGATTGAGAAAATTAGGAGAAATACACTGAGGTGGTTTGGACATGTGGAGGAAGTGGAGAATGAAAGACTGACTACGAGGGTGTATGTGGGTGAAATGGAGGGGGGAGGGGGAGACCGAGGATGAGGTGGAGGGTTGGAGTTGAGAGGTATATGAGGGAAGGATGAGTGAGTTGGGGGGAGAGCAGTGCATTCAAGTACTTGGGGAGTGTGATGAGTAAGGATGGAAGTTTTGGGGATGAAGTGCTTGAAAGGGCACAGCAAGGAAGGAAAATTGTTGGTTCACTGAAAGCGGTGATAAGAAACAGGGAGGTGAGTATGGAAGTTAAGAAGTCACTGCATGATAGTATTGTGATCCCTACCCTGACATATGGAAGCGAGGCGTGGACCTTGCTAGAGGGGAACGAGTCATGAGTGAGAGGAATGGAAATGAGTTACCTGAGAGGAGCATGTGGAGTGACATGGAGGGACAGGTTGATGAATGAAGAAGTGAAAGAATGTTGTG
>JAGKTI010017185.1:0-18735 GCA_018397915.1 Birgus latro | reverse complement strand
CATGGATTTGGAGAAAGCATATGACAGGGTGGATAGACATGGAATATCTGTCTGTCTGTCTATTGCCAGGCTCCTCAATCCCGTATGGGGTGGCCACAAACAAATCGCCTCCATGTCGCTCTGTCCCTTGCCATTTCACTGTCCTGCTCCCAGCTCACACCCCCATCTCTCATATACCTCTCCACTCCATCCCTCCATCTCATCCTCGGCTTCCCCCTCCATCTCCCCCCTCCACCTCACTCACATACACTCTCCTCGTCAGTCTCTCACTCCATCCTCTCCACATGCCCAAACCACCTTAATGCATTTCTCCTAACGCAGCCTATCACAACCACATCCACACCACAACGCTCCTTCAGTTCCTCATTTGTCAGTCTGTCTCTCCATGTGACTTCACATGCTTCTCTCAAATAACTCATTTCCACTGCTCTCACTCTTGACTTCTGTCCCTCCAACAGGGTCCAAGCTTCACTTCCATATGTTAGAGTTGGTATAACAATACTGTCATTCATTTCGTTTCGTTTCGTTTTTGAAGGCTCCAACATGCTTGCATGCGTCGGCCTTGGTCATCTAATGGCGTCTCTTCATGCTGCTCGATCCCTGGCAGCCTCCCTGTTCAGTCCCTTAACCCTTAAGTCACACTTAATGACCTCGTCCCATGTCTTTCTCGGTCTACCCCTCCCAACCCCTCCCCCAGTATTAACACCTCTCACCCTCTGTACCCAATTATCACCCCCCATCCTCTCCACATGTCCAAACCACCTCAGCCTACCTCTCCTCATCACAACACCAATACACTCCAGTCCCATCCTACCTCTCAACTCTTCCATCGTAAACCCAGCCCCCCCAGGCAGCAGCAGGTTTTCACTTCCATGCTTACTTCCCTGTTTCTTATCACTGCTTTCAATGATCCAGCAACCTTTCTTCCATGCTGCACCCTTTCAAGAACTTCACCCTTTAAACTTCCATCCATACTCATCACATTACCCAAGTACTTAAATGCACTCACATTCTCCATATCCTCCCCATCCAGTCTCACTGTTCATTCACTGACTTCACTTCTCTCGAAGACCATCACTTTACTCTTCCCTACATTCACCTTTAGATTCTGTTTCTAACACACACTCCCAAATTCATCCACCAAACCTTGCAGCTTCCCTTCGTCTTCACTCAACAACACAGTATCATCTGCAAACAACAGTACAGGAAGTTTCCAAACACTGCCCTCTCTCACTAGGGCCGCTCCAACATCCACTGCCCGACCTTGTATCTCTTTTATAACTCCATCCATATACAGATTGAACAACCATGGAGATATGACACATTCTTGTTTCAATCCAACCTTCAAATGGAAAAATTCACTCAGTTCACCATCCACACGCACTGCAGCCTTAGCACCCTCATACATACTCTTCACGGCCTTCAACAACTTCCCATCTACTCCATATATTTTAATACTTTCCACAGTCCTTGTCTATCCACCCTGTCATATGCTTTCTCCAAATCCATGAAGGCTGCATACAACTTCTTTCCCTTCTCTAGAAACTTTTCCACTAAAGATCTAAGAATGAATATCTGATCTACACAACCTCTTCCCTTCCTAAAACCTCCCTGTTCTTCTCCAACTAATTCCTCTGTTATTTCCCTAACTCTGTCAATAAGTATCCTACCATATACTTTTCCTATTACACTAAGAAGGCAAATGCCCCTATGATTACCACACACTTCTTTTTCCCCTTTTCCTTTGTACAGGGGAATAATTATACCTGACTTCCAATCCTCCGGGANTAACTCCATCCATATACAGATTTAACAACCATGGAGATATGACACATTCTTGTTTCAATCCAACCTTCAAATGGAAAAATTCACTCAGTTCACCATCCACACGCACTGCAGCCTTAGCACCCTCATACATACTCTTCACGGCCTTCAACAACTTCCCATCTACTCCATATATTTTAATACTTTCCACAGTCCTTGTCTATCCACCCTGTCATATGCTTTCTCCAAATCCATGAAGGCTTCATACAACTTCTCTCCCTTCTCTAGAACGTTTCCACTAAAGATCAAAGAATGAATATCTGCTCTACTCAACCTCTTCTCTTCCTAAAACCTCCCTGTTCTTCTCCAACTAATTCCTCTGTTATTTCCCTAACTGTGTCAATAAGTATCCTACCATATACTTTTCTATTACACTAAGAAGGCAAATGCCCCTTTGATTACCACACACTTCTTTTTTCCCTTTTCCTTTGTACAGGGGAATAATTATACCTGACTTCAATCCTCTGGGACTCTACCTTCCTCCCAGGCCAATCTGCACACCTTCCACATCCATTCTATTACTCTCTCTCCCCCATACTTCAGCATTTCACCACACACTCCATCAGTTCCTGGAGCTTTCCCCATTTTAACTTTCTTCATTGCTTCCACCATTTCCATCCTGATTTCTTCCACTCTTCGCACATCCCTCCTTCTCCCAGCCATTCCCCAGCCACTTATACTTGCATTACTTTCATTCTCTATGTTCAACAATTCATTAAAGTGTTCTCTCCATCTGCTCACTTTTTCTCTCTTCTCCACTAGTAGTCTACCATTTTTATCTTTCACACCCCAACTAACTTCTGTAGCACCCTGTCTAACTCTCTTTACCTCTTTCCAGAACATCTTCTTACATTCCCTCCATTTTACACTCGAATTCCTTCCAAGCTCCTCATCCACTCTCTTCTTACTCTCTCTTAGTAATCTTTTCACTTCTCTCCTCCTCTCTACATATAACTCTCTCTTCTGTCTCTCAACTTCTTCGACGCCCCTGTTCCTCATCCACTCATTGTTTGCTTTCTTCTTTTGTGCCACAGCCTCTCTCACCTCTTCAGTCCACCATGCTGTTCCCTGAACCCCCTTTTGTCTTCTCTTCACCCCACACACCACCTCACATGCTGCACAGATTTCTTCTGTGAATATCTTGCACACAACTTCAATGTCTCCCATCTGCTCCAATCTATATTAACCCAATCGCTCCTCCACTTCCCTTTTATATTCTGCCTTTATTCCATCCTCTTGTAACTTTTCTATCCTCCTTGTAAGACCTACTTCGTCTTGTCCTTCCCTTCTTCTCTTTCTCCATTTTGTTTGGACTTTGATTCTGACCACCACCAAGAAGTGGTCAGAAAGTCCACTCCCCAAGCCTCTATACACTCTTGCATCCATTACACACCTTCTCATCCTTTCATCCACACACACATAATCAGTCATTGCCTTCCGTTCATTCAGTTCACCATCCACCCTTCTAATAACTCGCCACATATACCTATGGATCATTTTGTGCCTGAAGAGGGTATTAGCTATCAGCAACCCCCTCCTGGCATAAATGTCTACTAAAGCACTGCCATTCTCATCCATCTCTGCAGGCACACCCCACTCACCAACTACCCCCTCCACCTTCACATTCCCTAATTTTCCATTCATATCTCCACTCAAAAACATTCTCTCATTCCTTTCAAACTTTTCCAAGCATGCTTCCACATTTGTCCAGAACTCTTCCCTCACTCTACTTACATGATCTTGCATTGGCACATACACGCACACAGTCGCCCACATTTGTAGTCCAACTTTCAGTCTTACCCACACAATCCTTGAGCCAACTGATACATATTCTCTTATATTCTCCTTCCATCTGTTACTCACAACAATACACACTTCTTTTGCTCTCTCATTCTCACCTACTCCCGTGCATATACCTCATCCGTATTCCCATTCTCTCACACTCTCACCTCACCATTTATTTTCCATTAATCCACATATATCCATTTTCACACCCTCAAGCACCTGTACAATCTCTCTTTCTTTCACTTCATCATTTATACCCCATACATTCCACATCGATATCCATAACAAGTCCTACGTTTGGTCCTTTATCGTCATCTTTTGGTCAGTCCTGGTCCAAGGTTTCTTGTTCATATTTTTAGTTACTTGGTTTACAGGATGGGTTACTAACCCACCACCAACTCTTTTAGTCACCTCATACAACAAGCAGGGATACGGGGGGAGATTTCTTGAAACCCCCCTACCCCCAGGGGGGGGCTAAGGCTGTAGCGCGTGTGGATAGTGAATTGATTGCATTTTTGTATTTGAATGTTGGATGCTGGTCACTCTCATCTTAAATGTCAGGACCAATCTGCTTAGCCCTGGCTCCTACGCTCCTCATGGGGCAACTAGGATTGGATGATGGGTGGGATGTATGGATGGATTGAAATAGGAATGTGTCATGCCTCCATGGTTGTTCAGTCTGTATATGGATGGGGTTATAAAAGAGATACTGTACTGTACAAGGTCAGGCAGTGGATGTTGGAGCGGCTTTAATGAGAAAAGGCATTGTTTGAAAACTTCCTGTACTGTATTGTTAAGTGAAGACAAAAGGGAACTGCAAGGCTTGGTGAATAAGTTTGGAAGAGTGTGTAAGAAACAGAATCTAAAGGTGAATGTAGGTAAGAGTAAGTTACGGTCTTTGAGAGAAACGAAGTCACTGGCTACACAGTGATATTGGATGAGGAGGCAATGGAAAATGTACGTGCATTTAAGTACATTACTGTACTTGGGTAGTGTGATGAGTAAGGATTGAAGTTTGGAGGATGAAATGCTTGAAAGGGCACAGCCAGGAAGAAAGGTTACTGGTTCTTTGAAAGCAGTGATAAGAAAGAGGGATATGGGCATGGAAGTAAAAAAAAATGTCGCTGCATGACAGTATTGTGATACCAACTCTGACATATGAAAGTGAGGCTTGGACCTTGTTGGAAGGACACAAGTCAAGAGTGAGAGCAGTGGCAGTGAGTTATTTGAGAGGAGCATATGGAGTTACATGGAGAGACAGACTAACAAATGAGGAAGTGAAGGAGCATTGTGGTGTAGATGTGGATGTGATAGAAAGTGTTAGGAGAAATACATTGATGGTTTGGCCATGTGGAGAGGATGGACAGCGAGAGACTAATGACGAGAGTGTATGCGAGTGAGATGTAAGGAGGGGGAGGTCAAGGATGGGATGGAGTGGAGAGGTAGATAAGAGAGGAGTGTGTGATCTGGGGTGGGGACAGTGAAATGGCAGTGGACCGGGTGACGTGGATAGCTAATGTTAGTTTTTTCTAATTAAAATGAATTTTGTGCTCTGTTGGACGCGATAGTAAATGAAGAAATGAGTCTGATTTATATAGTAAACTTGTGTATCAATAGTGAAATTTTATTGTTATTTTTCATTTTATCTAAGATATTAGTGATATTTGAACCTTCTTTTAACTTACACAAAAAGTTAATGCAGGATGATTTACAGCCAGTGTGCTGTAATTCCTCACAGAGCACTGTAGATTTGCTTCTAGAAACCAGCAAAACAGGTTATATTCTTACATAATGGAGAAAATCATATTCAAAACTGCAAATAAGTATTAAATTGTATCTGATGTAGTTGGTGTATTTTATGTACAGATATGAGAGAGGGGGGTGTGAGCTGGGAGAGTAGTGAAGTGGCATTGGACAGGGCGACATGGAGCCGATTTGTTCATGGCCACCCCATATGGGATTGAGGCATCTGGCACTAGACAGAGATAGATAGATAAACAGATAAATGCAAAGGACCACATGCAGTATAAAGAATGAAAGTGATTGCAGTGAGTGCAGATAACTAATTTACATATTAAGATCAATGCTAGTGAAAATTGAATGAATCTATATGCGTCACTGCACGTCCTGGCTGATTAATAATGAATAAATGCATGTTATGTGAAAAATGTTTCATTACTGTATTAGTTTTATAATGAGAAGTATGTTAAGTGGAAGTCTATTAAACATGGAATTACACCATCTGTAACAATTCGTATGAGGTTCATTCATATTGAATTCAAGAGCTAATGAATCATTCTCATGCTGGAGAGGGACACATTCACCCAGTGGTATTGACATAAATGGGCGACTTCACTGCTTGGATATACAGATATTTTTCATCTCCCATACTGTCTGCTGAAAGGAAGAGAATGGGCTGCAAGAGTAGGGTAACTTCAGCCAGCAGTTCACTAGGTTCATATTCAGATGACCCAGGGACTACAACAACGAGAACAATAAAATGGTTTCATGGAGAGTACGGTGTCTGTCTGTATATCTATCTGTCTGTCTGTCTGTCAGTATATAGAGTATAGCCAGATGCCTTAATCCCATATGAGGTTGCTACAAACAAATTGCCTTCATATAATGCTGTCTTCTGCCAGCTGGTTGCCCTCTCCAACTCACAGTCCCTGCTTTCATATACCTTTCCACCCCGTCCCTCTTTCTCATCGTTGGTTTCCCTCTCCACCTTACTCATATACTTTTCTAGTCAGTCTGTCATCCTCCATCCTCTCTACATGGCCAAACCATCTCAAAGTGCTTCTAATGCTTTCTAGTACTTCCACATCAACACCACAATGCTGTTTTACTTCCACTTTTGTTTGTCTTTCCTCATAACACATGTTTCTCTCAGATAACTAATTTCCCCTGCTATTACCCTTCATTTGTGTCCTTCCAACAGAATCCAAGATTCATTCCCATACATTAGAGGGAGGATCACTTTATAGTATGATGGCATTAACATGCCCTATTTACATTGTAAAGATTCTAGAATGCAACTTTTGACTGGTGATACCTGGAAAAAGGTATTGCAAAAATTCATAGGACAGAATGCAAAGTCTAACAGTAAAATTCATGAAATCTAGCCTCTATGATGCTGCCTCCACGAGCACAACATGACTCCACCCCTCACTTTCAGCACTACATGTCTAGTGTTGGGCAACTGTTGACTGTATAATTAGCAAGTGAGAGACTTATACCAACTGTGACATATGCTGCACAGAGTGGTGTCAGGTGCAGTTGTGCACTACTTCCTAAGCCCCCTCACCCTCACTTAGCAACACAGTTGTCATTATTGATCAACTCTGGTCTGTCTGGTTGAGCAAACCCATCAGCCTTAGGCATTCAACTGCCCCTTCAGGATTGTCCTGCACAGTCACTCTCTTGGCTGACAGTGCCTTGCCACAGGAAGGTGTGGTCCAAAGTGTGGATGTTTGGTTCTTGGATGAACTCTGCATTTGCGTCTCTCCACCGAGTTAGCAGAGGCACCATAGTAGGCTCCACATCACCCCATTATCTGGCTATATGGTTACCACCCAGCATTGCAAATAGTTTCCAGGGCTGCAGGAAACTATTGAGCTTGGCACTGAGTGAAGAGCAACCTGAAGTGGAAAGAAGAGTACTAAAAAATGACAAGAAGGAAAAGGAGAAGTATCTTCAATAAGCAACAGTACCCGTGCCTGTATAGGTAATTTCCAAACCTCACACTCTCTCACTAATGACACTCCAGCATCCACTACCCTACTTTGTATTCCTTCAGTAACCATCCATCCCTCCATCACCCAATCCTATTTTGCCCCATGAGGAGCGTAGGAGCCCGGAGCAAGGCAAGTTGATCCAGACATTTCAATTAAGAATGAACAGCCTCATTTATCCCTGGGTGGCATTATGTGAGCAGTAAACCCCAGACACCCCTTGAATATAAACCTACATCGGCACAATCCGATTGGAGCTCCTTAATTACTCACTAAACCACCAGGTGCCATAATTTGGTTGTATGGATACCATCCAGCATAGTGAATGGTTTCCTGCTGTACAGGAAACCATTTGGCTTGTCACTTAGAGTATAGTCACCCACAGGCAGAAGGAAGAGGAAAGAATGAAGGAAAGAAAGACAGAAGAGAGAGTGTAAAGTTACCCATTGGCAGAAGGAAGAGGCATCTATATATATATTGCACAACCTCTGAGATGTGACACATTCCTGTCCAACATTCAGACAAAAGAACTCACTACTAGTAGTTCACTTTCCTTACACATTGTGGCCCTTGCACCCTCTTACATACTCACACAGAATTCACCAATTTTCCATATACTGTACTCCATAAGTTTCAGCACCTTCCACATTCCTCTATATTTTCTGTCATATGCTTTCCTCAGATCCAAGAAGGCAGCATTTAACTTCTTTCCCATTTTAAAATATACTTTCCACTAAATATTTCATTCATTCATTCGTCATCTAATCCAGTGTTGCCCCATGAGGAGTGAAGGAGCCCAGAGCTAGGCAAGTTTGTCCTGACATTTAAGAAGAGAGTGACCATCCCCACTCATCCCTGAGCAGCGTCACCTGAGCAGTAAACCCCAACCATCCCTTGGATGTAAACCTTCATTGCCTCAGTCTGACCGGAGTGCCTTAATTACCTACTGAACCACCAGGTGCCAAAATTACAACCCAGCATAGTAAATGGTTTCCTGGTGTACAGGAAACCATTTGGCTTGTCACTCAGTGTAGAGTCACTCGTAGACAGAAGGACGAGGAAAGAAAGACAGAAGAGGAAAGAAGGAAGAAAGAGAGAAAAGGGCAGGCACTTGAGAGCAGCACTACATTGAGTGAGTAGATGATGAGCGCCCCAACATGCCACCAAATATATTAGAATAAATATCTGATCTACGCATCCCTCCCCCCCTTCTGAAAACTCCCTTACTGCCCTGTAGTTAATTCTGTGGTTATCTCCCAAATTCTGTTGACAAGCATTCTGCTGTATATCATTCTTGTTACTCTGAAGAGACAGGTACCCTCATGATTGTCATACACCTTTCTTTTTCTTTTTCCGCTGTTTAGGAGAACTGTCAAATTTGACGACTATTCCTTTGGAACACTGTCTTCCTCCCAGGTCAGTCTACATACTTTCCATTTTCCTTCAGTCGCTATCTCAGCATTTTGCTCCACAGTCCATCAGCTCCCAAGGCTTTCCCCAGCTTGACTTTCCTTAGTGCCTCACATTCTTCCCTTCTGCTGATCTCTTCCTCACTTTTCACTTCTTTTTTTTCTCCCATCCATTCCCCTACCACATATTCTTGCACTGCTTCTATCTTTCTATTCAACATTCATTCATTCATCATCAACCAATCCTACATTGCCCAGTAAGGAGCGTAGGTGCTTGGGGCTAGGCAAGTTGGTCCTGATCTTTAAGATGAGAGTGACCAGCCTCACTCATCCCTGAGTGGCATTACATGAGCAATAAACCCCAACCACCCCTCGGATATAATCAATCTGATTGGAGCACTGTACTTACCCACAAAACCACCAGGCGCCAAAATTTGGTTATATGGTTACCACGCAGCATAGTAAATGGTTTCCTGGTGTACAGGAAACCATTTGGTTTGTCACTCAGTGTAGAGTCACACACACACACACACACACACACACACACACACACACACACACACATACAGAAGAAAGAGGAAAGAATGAAAGAAAGAAAGGCAGAAGAGGGAGTGTAAAGTCACCCATAGTCAGAAGGATGAGGAAAGAATGAAGGAAAGAAAGACAGAAGAGGATGGAAGGAAAGAAGAATGGAGGAAAGGAAAGGCCAGACACCCAAGAGCAGCACTGCATCGAGTGAATGGATGGTGAACACACCTTCATAAAATGGTCTCCATCTGTTCACCTTCTCTCTTCTCCACCAGAATTTTGTTATTTTTTATCTCTCACCGCTCAGCCACCTTCTTGGTCACCCTGTCTTATGCTCCTGACCTCCTTTAAAAACAGTTTCGTACATTCCATCCAGTTTGCACTCAAGATTTCTTCCAGACTCCTCATCCACTCTTTTCTTACTTTCATACTAGCCTCTTCACCCCTCTCCTCTTCTCGGTGTACAACTCTTTTCCCTATCTCCATATCCTCCATTTCTCTGCTACCCATCCTCTCATTATATGCTCACTTTTTCCACAGCTTGTTTCACCTCTTCATTCTACCATACTTTTCTGTTCATGCCTTTGCATCTTCTCATCACTTCACACACCACCTCACATGTGACACAGATTTCTTTTGTAAATATGTTATACATAACCTTCCACCCCGTTTGCCTGCTTCAGATCTTGTCTGTTCAGTCACCCCTTCATTTCTCTTTTGTACACTTTATGGAAAGAGAATTATCAAGTCAGGCCTTTGTGATGTCCATGATTTTTCATTACTTTCAGAGTATACTATGTATTCATGGCACAGTACTGTAACATACTTGTTCCTTAGGCTAGAAGAAATGATTCAGCCTAGTTTCATGCTGTTCTGCTTGACATGATGATAATATTAGAATGATATCCTGTGCAGCCCTTTAGGCAGAGATGCCAGTGTCATGATTATCAAGTTGCACTGTAATCCATCATGCCTTTTATCCTCTTCAGGCTGAGAATTTGGATGAGGATGATTTGTACCTGCGCCGGCTGGATGGGGGACTGTTTACACTGCAGCTGGTAGATCACATTATGCTGGATGTGTGTGCTACAGGCCCACCCTCCATCAAGCGACGTGTCCTCAAAATACTCAACCTACGAAACGCATCTGTCAAAACAATCAAGAACATCATGAGAGGTTTGAATTTTGATTTGAACATTATCACATTCTCTCAGTTATTGCTGTACCCTCTCATTTACTTAGACAGTTACTCATGGTTGTAATAATTAACCCTTACAATCACCCACTTAGTCTCATCTGTAATTTCTTGATGCTGTACCTCGAATTGGCCACCAGCAGAGGTGCAGTATACCCATACAATAATGGAATTGGGGGGAAACTCAGATCCAGTGAAGCTGATAGTTCATTATGTCTAATGCCTCCCCCCCCCTAGGTGGGATTTCAAGCACACAGTTGAAAATAAATGAGTACAGTAGCATATTCTAATACTAAAAATGAAAACTATATCCATTTTACACTAACCTGGGCATTAATGTCTTCCTTTTGCACCTTAATTCACATCCTAGTACAGTATTCATACCTAGTACAGTACAGTATTACTATACAGTACCCTAGTACAGTACAGTACAGTATTACTGTACCGTAGTCAGCAGTCACGGTGCGAAAAGGGCAATTTCAGGCCAGGTTGGAGTAAACAGGGTAGGAAACACACATATTGCAACCCATTGTGCCCCATTAAACGGACATCGTTTGTTATAGCCAGTGGAAGTTCAATGGCCTTCGTAGTGTCTGATAAATCCAGTATCCTGTCTATCAAGGTCCATTAAAGCAAGGGTCTATTATTGACAGTTCCTTGACAATGCAGTTTAAAGCTAGGACATATAAAGTTTTGTTAGGCCTTACTTGGACATGTGGAGAGTTTGGGGGATGATAATTGGGTGCAGAGGGTGAGAAGTGTTAATATTGGGGGAGGGGTAGACCGAGAAAGACATGGGAAAAGGTCATTAAGTGTGACCTCAGGGTTAAGGGATTGAACAGGGAGGCTTCCAAAGATCGAGCAGCATAGAGAGCTGCCATTAGGTGACCAAGGCCGACGCATGCAAGCACGTTGGAGCCTTCAAAAATGAAACGAAACAAAACTGGATGGTAAGTTGAATGTTTCATCCTTTCCTGTAAAATTTCCTTGCCTTTCCTTTTTCCTGGGCTAGGTGCACTTCCTTTTCTCTGCACACACCGTGTTTGAGAAAGATAAATGTTGAGAAACTTCATCTTATAGCACTGTGTACCTGGCATATTCATTCATGCTTGCTAGTCTGTCTGGGTGATATGAACTTTTGAGGTACTGCTTGTCCTCATAACCCCTGCTCTCTCTTACTCTTGCTCAGTATCACTGTTTTGCTTGTTCTTACGCGTTAGGGAGGTGGTGAAGTGGGGAATGAGAAAGCTTGGGATCAAGGAGTGGCTGGTTTGAACGGTTATGGCTGTGTATGTGGGTGCTCACACCCAGATGGGAGTGAATGAAAATATAAGTGATGAGTTTTGAGAATGTTGGTATGCATTAGGGGTCAGTCTTGAGCTCCTTGTTGTTTGTCATGGTACTTTAACCTCTCTTATGGAACATGAAAAATGGACATCTATGAGAGATGTATGCTGATGACTTGGTGTTGAATGCAAAGAATGAAAGGGAGATATAGGAGAGATTAAGGAGGTGGAGAGAGAATGAGGCACATGGATTTGAGAGTAAATGCAGATAAAACAAAAGTGATGATATTTAGGGCAGGTGGTGGTACTGTCAGAGTGGAGAGAGTGTGGCCTTGCTCAGTTTTCCAAAATGGTATGGGAAATCACTCTTATCTTGTGCAGTGTTTGTGATAAGTGGATGTCTAAGAGATGTAGTGGTATTAGAGTAGACTGTGAAATAATGCTGATTTCATGTGTGCTTTGTGTCAGGGAGAGCATTTAGAAACTGAGACATGAAGGGATCAGTGTTGGTTGAGAGTTTGTTTGAATGTGTGGAGGGGTTTTGTTATTTCAGGAACATATGGGCTGAAGGTGGGACAGGTACTTTGAGGAAGTTCGGGGAGGTGTTTCCTCTCCTAACCTTGAGAGGGCTGTACCACCATGCTAAGGGATCCATGTATGCTTAATGTGTTAGGAGTGTATTACCATATGACACTGACCTGGGCAGTAAAGGACAAAGATATTCATTGGCTCAAACATGCAGAAATGACGAGTTGATGGATGTGTCATGCGTCCTTTATTGTGAGGCCGAGGTAAGGTGGAGGGGGGAGGGATACGGGGATGCTAGGGTTGTGACTAGTGAATTGAGAGGAAGGATAGGACTGGCATATATTGGTGTTGCCATAAGGAAGGGTAGATTGTTGTCATTTGGGCATGGTGAGAGAATGAAAGATGTCTGTTGGGTGTGGAAGGTGAGAGGTGCGAACATTGAGGGTAGGGTTGCAAGAGACGGATCCAAAAAGACCTGGGATGAGGTTGTAGAGTGTGACCTCAGGGATATGGGACTGAATAGGGAGGCCACCAGAGATCGAGCTGCATGGAGAGCTGCCATTAATTGACCAAGGCCAATGCATGCAAGCATGTTGGAGTCTTTATAAATGAAATGAAATGAACTTGCACTGTTATTTGGCAGTAGGAGTGGTGTTTCAATGGCCTTGCACACGTGAAATGTAACAAAAGGGAGATCATCACAGCAAATGTAAACAATGGATGGCCATCTTGGCTGAAACATCTGGCTGTCATCTTGCATGGGAGGCACTGTGTACATATGGAACTGTAGTACATGGCCACCACAGTTATCATACAAACAAATTTTGCCTTCATCATGTCAGATCTGGGTATAACTTTTAGGCCATCATTCTACCTATTTATTGCATACCAAATTGACATATACTAAGACCTGACTGCATAGTGACTTGTATGGGGCTTATATGTGGCTAACAAGGGACAGTCATTTGTTTCATTTATAAAGGCTCCAGTATGCTTGCATGCATTGGTCTTAGCCACCTAATGGCATTAGTAGTAGTAGTTGTTCCCTTGGCAGTTTGGCCAAACAGCCCTGCCTAATGGCAGTTCTCCATGCTGCTTGATCTCTGGCAACCTCCCTATTCAGTCCCATATCCCAGAAGTCACTGTGACCTCGTCCGAGTCTTTTTCGGTCTGCCTCTTGCAGCCCAACCCCCCACCATTCACACTTCTCACTTTCTGCACCCAGTTGTCATAACCCATCCTCTTCACATGCCCAAACCATCTCAATATACCCTTCCTCATCACAGCATCAGTACACTCCAGTCCCATCCTTCCTTTTAACTCTTCCATTGTAAACCTAGCACCCCTAAGCCTCGCCTTCAAGGACACACTGCACATCCACCTAATTATTGTCATTTCTGTGTGTTTGAACCTATGAATATCCTTCCCCTTTACTGCCTAGGTCTCGCTGTCAGACAACATTACACTTTTAACACTTGCTGCATTCAAAGATCCCTTAGCACAGAGGGAGAGCCTTCTCAATGTCGAGAGAGGCAACAGCTCCCTGAACTTCTTCTAACCACTCCTTACTGTAGCCACAGAGTTAGCTCCAGCCCCACCTCCAGCACATAACATGTCTCCCAAACAACAAAACTCTCAACACACCCAAGAAACTCACCAGCAAGATCAATCCTTTTATGCCTGATGTCTCTCCCCAATACAGCACACACCAAAAAAGCACAGTTAATTTTTTAAACTGAGTAGGTAAGATTGGGGGAGGGCAGTTAGATGTCAAGTCCTGAAGTTATTTTCCCCTGGGGGATTTTATGCTAGTTGTGAGGTCACTAATGTGGTCTGGCTGGTTGACGTGATCCCTTGGTTATCACAAATAATTGATACCACACTCAGTTCATGATAAAAAGAAATTGTGCGATAAGGAAAGCACAGCCTATTCGATTTTTCCTAATTGGTATTGGACACCCCACTTGCAAACCCAAATTTTCCCTTTGACAACAATTTAAACCCTCTAAATACATACATACTGTTTTGGTAATTATCAGAAACACACTTACGCATGGGTATGTCAATAGAAAATTATAAAAAGCACAAATAAGGAAGAAACATGTGCCATATAGAGACCTGAAATGGGCTTGAGGTAAAGGGTTCTGAGGTTTGGAGGCAGAGAGCTAGTGGTCTCCACCACCTGGAATTACCTTCCCATGTAAGGCCTTATTTCTGAATCCCTCAAACCCATAAAAAATCACAGATTTTACACCATCACTGTTGACAGAAAGCAGCTCAGGTGCATGGTAATGAAGTTGTAGTCATAATATGCGCAATAACATGAGGAGTGCAGATTTTCATCTAGCAGTAATAATGAAAACTGCTGTAACCAAGTGCATGGTTATCAAGGGATCACTGTATATACATTAATACCCTGATATACAATACCTCTAGATGCGATACCCTCGCTTGGCGATGGAGGTAGAAATACCACCATACCCCGCTTAACAATGGCCAAACCCCAGTTTGATGATGGGTTTTTATTTTTTTTTTACCAATTTTGATGATATTTTAGACTAGAATTGTGTGTTTAGGTTGATTTATAAACAGTTTTTAGACTTAGATTAATGTATTTTAGCCATAGGTGGGGTGAACATTGTCATTTTGGGGTATAGTTTACTAAGTTTCATTTTTCCAGACGTATATTTGAAGTTTCCCAAATTTTATTTGTTGGTTTTAGTGAGTTATTTACAGGTGTTAGGCTTAGGTTAGCTTCTTTTACAGCTGTTAGGCCATTTAGATTGGGCTCATTTGGGTGGGTTTTGGACTTGGTTGGGGGGGAAACCCTGTGCTGAAAAACGCATCCCATGTTAGAACTACCCCGATATACAATATGCCGCCTAACGATGTATTTTTACCTAACCAATTCCATCATGAAACTGGGGTATACCTATATATAGCCTATACTTGTACTGTACATGTGCATATATGCTGTGTATATATATATATATATATATATACAGTAATCCCTCCACTATTCAACGTAATAGAGCCAAAGGCATGTCCGGACACTGGTTTTGTCCAAATATTGGTCCTGAAGCTCCAGCACCGGTCATTCATGACCCTAACCTTAACTAACCTAACCTAAATCAGGAAACTATCTTCCTACCTCCCTACCGGACATGTATAGCACTTATTTAGGTCCCTTTTCACATAAATAATGCACACAAAGCATGAATTAATTGAATTTTAACCAAAAAATGATGATTTAGAGGTGAGTAAGGCATAGGTGGTCAGAACTTGCCAGCATAGTATAAGTAAGTATCGGACATGGAAATCATCTTTTCTCACATTTTATGCACCATATTATTGGATACAAAGCATCAAATACAGTAAATGATGTAAATTTTTACCAAAAAAATGGTTAGGTTAGGTTAGGTTATGACCGGACATGAAATTCACTGGCATTCGCCTTTTTCATAGCTGGTGCACTTAAAAACCATACATGAAAAAATTAAATTGAAAGCAGGAAATTATGATTAACATTTAGGGTAATTTTTTAACCCATTTACGGCATGCTGAAAACAGGTTAGACATGAAAATCTTTATGGTAATCATCATTCACACAAATTAAAGGCATTCACCTTTTTCATAGCTGATGCACTTAAAAACCATGCATGAAAAAATTAAATTGAAAGCAGGAAATTATTATTAACATTTAGGGCAATTTTTTAACCCATTTTACAGCATGCTGAAAACAGGATAGACATGAAAATCTTTATGGTAATCATCTTACACACAAATCAAAGGCATTCACCTTTTTCATAGCTGGTGCACTTAAAAACCATGCATGAAAAAATTAAATTGAAAGCAGGAAGTTATGATTAACATTTAGGGTAATTTTTTAACCAATTTACAGCATGATG
Source organism: Birgus latro (assembly GCA_018397915.1). Taxonomy (NCBI): domain Eukaryota; kingdom Metazoa; phylum Arthropoda; class Malacostraca; order Decapoda; family Coenobitidae; genus Birgus; species Birgus latro. The sequence continues at coordinate 2,538 of JAGKTI010017185.1, read as the reverse complement.
TACAGGTTAGACAAGAAAATCTTTATGGTAATCATCTTGCACACAAATCAAAGGCATTCACCTTTTTCATAGCTGGTGCACTTAAAAACCATGCATGAAGAAATTAAATTGAACGCAGTAAATTATGATTAACATTTAGGGTAATTTTTTAACCCATTTACATCATGATGAAAACAGGTTAAACATGAAAATCTTTATGGTAATCATTTTGCACACAAATCAAAGGCATTCACCTTTTTCATAGCTGGTGCACTTAAAAACCATACATGAAAAAATTAAATTGAAAGCAGGAAATTATGATTAACATTTAGGGTAATTTTTTAACCCATTTACAGCATGCTGAAAACAGGTTAGACATGAAAATCTTTATGGTAATCATCATTCACACAATTCAAAGGCATTCACCTTTTTCATAGCTGGTGCACTTAAAAACCATGCATGAAAAAATTAAATTGAAAGCAGGAAATTATGATTAACATTTAGGGTAATTTTTTAACCCACTTACAGCATGATGAAAACAGGTTAGACATGAAAATCATTGTGGAAATCATCTTTCACACAGTTTATGCATGAGATTAATGATATGGAAAGAACAAAATAAGGAATTTTGATGAAATTTGGGTACTCACGAGAATGATGCCGCCGTCATGTATAACCCGCTCGATCATCTCAGACTGACAGTAAGACCTTGCACCTGACACCTTAGCACTTCCGGTGCACTTTACACTCACCAGCACTTCTCACAAGCACTTTCCACAATGTTTTCTTTTGCATACCTTGCATTACATCACTTCACTGCACTGTACATAACAGTAAATTCCGGTGTGGTTTAGTGACGGGTCCTGGAGAATTTATTCAATCTCAGCATACTTAGGAGTAAACATCACCTTCCTCTCCACGTTTCGTCTGATCTTCGAAGCAGAATCAGCCGTGTACTGCTGTAGTTTATCTCGGGACTTCTTGATATCAAAGTGGAGCGAGGGAGGTTGAATTCAGGTAGGATCCGTGATGTTGCCCACCTGGTGTCCACCTTCTCCAATACAACTCCCTCTTCTTCTCCAGAGTCAGAACCACTTTCTTCCTCTTCTCAGGTGGCGGGGCCATTATCACACACATGATGAAGAAGGTGAAGAGCAGCATCAAGCCCTGCAGGAGGTAGGGTATCACCACAAAACCAATCACTTCAGCCGCCATTTTCAAAGCGTGTTTACGAGCCTGGAACGGAGCAGGAAATGAGACAGACAGACAGGAGCGACACACGAAAACACAGCCTATCGGCGAGCGCAGGAAATTCAAACTGACACAGTCCAATTTTTTTTTTTTTTTTTTTGGATTTTTTCTAATTTTGGGGCATTTTGGGGGTCGGACAGCCCACGATGTCCGAATAATGATGCATCCGAATACTGGGCGTCCGAATAGTAGAGAGATTACTTCTGTCTCAACTCCCGTGAACAGTGGATGGCTGTCCGATCGTTTGCAGTATTTTCGTTCTTGTTTAAATAATCAGTCACAGTGCTAAGGATTAAGTGTAGTTAAACACTGGATTACTGGACATGCTTCAAGAGCAATTATGACCACTGTAAAAACCTTAAAGATGGGGTAAACAACATTCATGGAATGTAAGTAAACACTGTCAATTGCTAAATATTTTCCATAATCACTTGTAAATCCTCATTCTCTGGTTACATTTTATTTACTTCATGCTTTGTGTCCCATATTTGAGTGCACAGGCTTTGAAAGAGGTGATTTTCTCAGTGATTATCATGTCTCTACGTTCACTATCTAGTCAGCTGTTGAACATTTTTGCCCTACACACCTCTAAATCATAATTTTTCTGGTTACATTTTATTTACTTCATGCTTTGTGTCCCATATTTGAGTGCATAGGCTGTGAAAAGGTGATTTTCTCAGTAATAATCATGTCTGCCTTACCTCAAAATCATTATTTGGGGTTAAAATTCGATTAATTCATGCTTTGTGCCAATTTTTATGTGAATGGGGTCTTAAGTGCTATGTATGTCCAGGAGGGAGGTAGATAGGTGGTTTTCTGATTTAGGTTAGGTTAGGTTAGGGTCAAGAAAGACCGGTGCTGTTGGTGAACAGTGAACACCTTTGCCATACCTAACTCTTTTTCTGGTAACAATTTATTTATTTGATGCTTTGTATCCCATATTTTAGTGCATAAGATATGAGAAATGATGATTTTCATAGTGATAGCTTTGTCTGATACTTACTTACACTAACCTGCCAACTTGTGAGCACCCCTGCCTTACTCACCTCAAATTCATCATTTTGGGGTTAAAATTCGATTAATTCATGCTTTATGCCAATTATTTATCTGAATGGGGTCTTAATTAAGTGTTATGCATGTCCGGTAGGGAGGTAGGTAGGTGGTTTTCTCATTTAGGTTAGGTTAGGTTAGTGTTAACAATGACTGGTGCTGTTGGTGAACAGTGAACACCTTTGCCATACCTAACTCTTTTTCTGGTAACAATTTATTTATTTGATGCTTTGTATCCCATATTTTAGTGCATAAGAT
>JAGKTI010017184.1:0-18736 GCA_018397915.1 Birgus latro | reverse complement strand
TCAACACTAAAATATAGTACTATGCTCTCTTTTCCCTAACTGGGCCTAAAATTACCATCTCCATCATGAATGCTGAGTTGTAGCAATAGATTAACACCAAATCATGATGCTAGTCACGAAGAAGTGTTATGTAAAGGATGTAGAGTCATAACATTGTCATTTCCTTGCACTGGGCTACGTGAAATGAGCTGCAGAAGGATGGAAATCTTGCCTGTGTTAGAGCAAGAACGGTGTAGTCACGAAAAGGTGTTACGGAATGGATATAGAGCTTCACTTTAATTTGGCCTAAAATTGTCATCTCTCCATCTTGAATGCTGAGCTGTAACGAGGGCCTGACATTAGAATAAGGTGCTAGTCACGAGAAAGTGCTATGCGAGGAATGTAGAGCCGTGGCATTGTCTTCTGCCTGTAATAAGTTATGAGAAAGAAGCAGCAAAATGAAGATCTCAGTCATGTTAAGTCTGATTAGCTATACATACAGCTTAATGGAACACTGTAATAAAAATTACAGCAATAAACTCTTTCTCCATCTCATAAATAGGGGCCCGTATTCTGGTAGGGCAAGGAGGCTCGCTCGCATCAATTCATTAGCGATTCATTTTGCTTATTACACCTTGCTATCCTATTGAAACGTATAAATCGTTCAAACTTTGCCATACTCTGCACAGACAACGCACAAAAAGTTGTTAACCAGCCCTGTCCAAACATAAATCGCCAATTAAGTCTTTGCCTGACTGGTAGGGAGGTGCCTGTGTGTTACCATGGCAGCCTCCCCACCTCACCACGCTACCGGTTACACACACACACACACCCACATTAGCAACGCCTGTCATAGAATACGTGTGTGTGTGTGTGTGTGTGTGTGGGTTCACTGATAAATAGGCCACGGAGAATATACAGCAGGTCCTTGGTGACAAAAAGTAAGCCATCCCATGAGGAGGAAATAGGCCCATCATGGAGATACTGAGGCGGTTTGGCCATGTGGAGAGGATGGAGAGCAAGAAACTAACGAGGAGAGTGTATGGGAGTGAGGTGGAGGGGGGAAGAGGGAAGGGAAGGCCAAAGATGAGATGAAGGGATGGAGTGGAGAGGTATATGAGGGAGAGGGGCTGTGAGACGGGAGGACAGTGAAATGGCGGGGGACAGGGCGACATGGAGGCGATTTGTTTGTGGCCACCCCTTATGGGATTAAGGCGTCTGGCAATAGACAGACAGAGAATAGAATATGGATTTGAGGGGCGGGGTCCGTGGCAACAAACAGACAGATAAATAAATAAATAGATAGATAAGAATGGAGAAAGACATAAATAGATAAAAATAGAAAAAGAGAGACAAAGAGGAGGGAGAAAAAAGAGAAAGGTAAGAGCCAGTGAGGAGAGGAGAAGAGGAGCAGTGCGGCAAAAGAAGATGGGGAGAGGAGAGAAAGTGATAAAGGAGGGAAGAGGAGAAGGGAGACATGAGTGTAAGAGAGAAGGGAAGAAGATGGGAGAAAGGAGAGAGAAAAGAGAAAAAAGACACAAGAGATTAGAGAAAGCTTTGCTTATCCCCTTCACTGCGATGAAGTGCTTTTAAAAAAAAAAATCAAGGAGCCAAGATTTATCTCAACTCCTTTCCATTCCATGCTCAACAAGAAGCGGTGGCCATGCCGAGAAAACCTGTCCCCGGCAGTCATTTTAGTGGTGACATAAACACAACAGGATACCTAGTCAAAGATGTCACATATCATTTCTGGAGTAAATTGGGTGAAAATTGACGACTTTCATTCTCTCTCTCTCTCTCTCTCTCTCACACACACACACACACACACACACACACACACACACACACATACACACACACACACACACACAATTTTTTTCCTATCAAGTAATATGCTGAAGGGAAGAAAGTAAGAAAAAAAAAAAGAACCAAAGGATGGAACCTAGCAGCAAGAGGAAATAAGGAAGGAAAAACACAAGGGAGAAAGATGGAGCAAAGGAAAAACAGAAAAGAAAGCAGGAAAGTAGTGAAGATAGGGAGAAGAAGGGACTGAAGGAAGGAGTGAGAGAAGTAGAGGGGTTCTTGACCTTGAACAGAGCAGCAGGGGGTGGAGGGAGGGGGAGGGGGAGAGGGGGAGGTAGAAGGGTATTCGGGAGGGATAAGGGAGAGGGGAATGGGGAGGGGTACGGGAAGAGAGGGGGACAGGTGGTTGCGGGGAGGTCCACGGCTCACAATCTCACACAAGACCACCCCACCATCTCCCCACACAAATCATCATCATCACTGACATGCACGCCAATAAAACACCCCACCTGGATACAACGACCACCCTAGGAGAAGGCAACCGAGGGGTAAATACAGTGAGCACGGGCTCGGCGCGAGAGGGGCCTACCTGCACCTAACCCCTACGCCCCTCTCGCGCTCAGGTGCCTCAACACCAAGGTAGCAGTCGTGGTGCACTATATCTCAGCCGGACTAGCCATAGCCCCAGACAGCCAGCAGGAGACGGCCACCACCCGCTCTTGCTTTAACCCTCCAGGGAAGAGGGCATCTGTGACGGCCATCAGCCGCACCACCGGACAAACGACGGACACCAGCCGTGCCTCCGGCAGCAGAATCCCAACATCAGTGACGGCCACTAGCTGCACCCACAAGGAGGTGACGGCCACCAGCCTCACTATCCCTGCAGTCCAACCGAAAAGTAGGACCTTTATGACGGCCACTATCCACACGGCCACCAGCCTCACTATCCCTGCAGTCCAACCGAGAAGTAGGACCTTTATGACGGCCACTATCCACACCTCGGTGATGGCCACTAGCCGCACCTGCACCCCCGTGACAGTCACCAGCCACACCCGGGGTGTGGTCCTCGCAGGGCACAGCTCTCCAGTGACAGCCACCAGCCGCACCCATGGGCATGTGATGGCCAAGGGCCGTGTTACGCCCACAGCCAGCCAGGGACACGGACCCTCAGTGACGGTCCCCTGCCGGACGAGGGAGGAGACGCCCACAGCTGCTCCACTCTCCGTGCCTTAGGGGACCTAGCAACGACCACCAGCCATGCCAGGGAGGGAACAGCTATGTGCCGCCCCTTGCCCCCTACCCCAGTGCCTTCCTCTCTTGAGGATTTCCCCTGTTCGCCCAACTCCGGTTGTGGCTGCTCAGGTTTCCTCGCCCCTTCCCTGCACAGGAACACTCTACTGGAGGAGTAGCAGCTGGAGAAGATTTGGAGAGGCCCCCTGAGACCTGGGGTCCATGCCCTACAACCGGGCCTCCGGCAGACCTCGACCCTGACGGACACAGCAGTACACCCCTGATGGAGGCCAGCTGAGGAGAGACCACAGCCCCCGGACCAGCTGAGACATCCCCAGGACCCCGGGGTGTGACCTTCCCTTCCCCGCCCGATGATGCCCTGCCCAGCAGAGTGGGCACCAACAGGTGCGCCTACTCTCCCTGTTCGGGCCCAGCCCCTAGGCCCCAACCCTTGGGCCCCCCCTAGAGACAGGCGCCCCTACCACACCACCCCTCAGACCCCTCCTGGATGACCCAGGAATACCCGGCCTCCTGACAAAGGGCATCAGACGACCCAGCAGTGACTGGCCTCCTCGCGAAGGCCACCGGACTACTCGGCAGTAGCCAGCCTCCTGATAAGGCTCCCAGACAACCCAGCAGCTGCCCGGCCTCCTGACGAAGGCCCTGGACGCCCCAGTGGCAGCCAGTCCTACTCCTGAGGAAGGCTGCCACCCTGGGCTGCCCTCCTACAACTTGGCCCTCCCAGAAGCAACACCAGCTACATTACCTGCCCTAGGGGGCACGGTGGCTCAGAGGTAGAGCATCAAGCTCGGGACCGGGGGGTCGCGAGTTCGAGCCGCGCCCGGGACTGCCGTGCCGGGAGGGGTAGCGCCCTCCTGTTACCTAGCGGGGCTATATGATCTCACTGTAAGGTCTAGCTCGGGGATTCTTTAATCCCTTTTAATTACCTGCCCTAGAGTCCTCCGGCCCTGTCCATTGTATTATTTCTTGTATAAAGCGTGCCACTGTCTGTATTGTGTCTGTAAAAATTTAGGTAATACATGTGTAAGGTTTGTTGCCTAGTGTTTTTATACTCTGTTCCTCTTAGTTCCCCTAAGAATACACAGCCCGGTCCAGAAAGAGGACCCCACTCTAAGCACCATATTTGGGGGATAAGTAGTCAACCCTTAAACATGCTGCACAACACTGGTGGCTAGCGGTGGTTCTTGACCCGGTGGGTGGCAACAAGGAACAAGGTAAATCACAGCAAAATGACGACAAAACCCCATGTTTAAATACCTAAATTCAACCCTGACCAATACGACATCCACACTTAACAAGAAATAGTTAAACCACTTCTGGACATAGGGTTCAATGCACACAGACAAAAAATAGCAGTAACCCTGCCTTTGCTGGGCAAAGCAGTAGCCACTATTGCACCAAATATCATCCCGGAGCTGACATGGGTGGATTTCACCCAACTAGTGACCCAAGCAGTCACCCCTTCTTTAGGGAAAGTTGTGACATTATCACAACTAGATTCCCTAACCTACGACGGAAACCTTAACGACTCACTCGTCCAGGCCAGGCGACTCGTTACCGCCGCATACCCGGAGTACAGTAAGGAAACCCGGGAGCAACATGTCTTCAACACCCTGATCAGGATCCTCCTCAGTGCTATTGGGGAGCACTTCACCATACATGACCCCATGGGAGACCTGGACAAAGATATCCAGCTTGTAATCGTATGTCGCCACCTGGCCGCCCGTACCACCCCACAACAGATCGGCGCTGTGAGTAAATTCACCACACAAAAGCAGTGCCGCCATGCAACCCCAGGCCACCCCCAGTACAGCGAAGTCCGACACCAGCACACTTTATTCCCAGGGCCCACCCCTCACGCAAGCGCCCCAACACCAGAGAAAACAACTTGATTTCCATTAATCCTTAGGAATTCACATCTTGCAACAACAAATGCCCCCTCCACAACATTCGGGAGCAGCTCAAGGCTGCCCGACACAAGACAACCACCCAGGGACGCCATAAGGTCTCATCCCTGGACAACGAGGGCACCAAGGACAAAGCCCCAGTGGCCACCTGCACCAACCCTAAGGACACGGAACCCGAGGACGACGACACACCCCAGCAGCTGGATTTTTTAGGTCTCCCCCCACACCTCCCCACAGTGGTGGGGGCCACCTCACAGAAAATTCCGCAACCTAAAATTCTGCATCCTAAAATTCTGCAACCTAAAATACTGCTACTTAAAATTCTATGACTTAAAACCTTCAACATAAAATTCTGCGACTTAAAATTCTGCAATTTGAAGTTCTGCAACTTAAAATTCTACAATGTAAAATTCTGCAACTTAAAATTCTAAAACATAAAATTCTGCAATGGAAAAATATGCAATGTAAAAATTTGCAACTTAAAATTCTGTGACCAAAAAATCTGCAACTTAAAATTCTGCAACTTATATTTCCACAACTTAAATTTCTGCAATGTAAAGTTCTGCAACCTAAAGTTCTGCCACTTAAAATACTGCCACTTAAAATTCTGTGATCTAAAATTCTGCAACCTAAAATTCTGCTACCTAACATTCTGTGACCTGAAATTCTGTGACTTAAAATTCTGCCACTTAAAATTCTGAGACCTAAAATTCTGCAACTTTAAATTCTGCAACTTAACCCGCCCCGTCCCATCAACGTACAATGCACTTCGCACCCTAACCCATCTCTTACTCCCAATGATGTACAGTACATCGTACGTTCTGCAATTGCAAGGTCCATCGTTTCCACATTTTTCAAGTTTCACGGGAGATTTTTGGTAGGCGTATGTGGGAGACCTTCCTCTACCCCCAGCCAGGTGGCAACACTGCCTGACCCTTTGTAACCCCCCCCCTCAGGGGGTGCACCATTTTCTTGCAACTCACCTGTTCGCAGTGACCTGGCCAGTAAAGACACATAGCACCACAGTCTCTCCAACGACAAAATTCAGGGCAAAAGTGATTCCCGATGCAGAGGACAAAAATTAAGTGGCACCAGAGTTAATAATGAACAGTCGTAATGAAGAGGTAACATCGCCAAGCTAGGTGCAGTATGTTGATGTGTTTGGTGAGTGAACAACGCTTATATCGCCTATATTATTGTGTGAAACTCAAAATACTCTTGTACTACATATAAATTTAAACCAAATAAAAAAATAATTACCAAGTCTGAGTGGTTTTGGTTAAGTTTCCTTCGCATAGGAAGCGTCTTTTATGATGCAAAGCGTCACAGAAAGCGGTAGCCAGGGGAGGTGCCTCTCACCTGTTTAGTGCATTTTTTACTTCAGGTAAGTGCTTTCTTGCTGAATTCTCGACGTTTCTCACCAAAAGCAGATGTTTGAGCCAAAAAAAGTCAAGTTGAAAATTTGCTGGGTTCTGGGGATGGGTTAGGTAAAAAGTTGCCAGAATGGGGAGGGTTAAGATTCTGTGACCTAAAATTCTACAACCTAAAATTCTGTGACCTAAAATTTTGAGACTTAAAATTTTGCAACTTAAAATTTTGCAACATAAAATGCTGCAACATAAAATCCTGCAATGTAAAATCCTGCAACATAAAATCTTGTAACATAAAATCCTGTGACGTAAAATTCTGCTAATTAAAATTCTGTGACTTAGAGATCTGTGACTTAAAATTCTGCAGCTTAAATTTCTGCAACCTAAAATTCTGCAATGTAAAAGTCTGTGACCTAAAATTCTGCTACCTAAAATTCTGCAATGTAAAAGTCTGTGACCTAAAATTCTGCTACCTAAAATTCTGCAATGTAAAATTCTGCAACTTAAAATTCTGTTACCTAAACTTCTCCATCTTAAAATTCTGTCTATCTATCTATTGCCAGACGCCTCAATCCTGCACGGGGTGGCCACGAACAAATCGCCTCCATGTCGCTCTGTCCCCACCATTTCACTACCACGCTCCCAACTCACACACCCCTCTCTCATGTACCTCTCCACTCCATCCCTCCATCTCATCCTCGGCCTCCCCCTCCCTCTCGCCCCCTCCACCTCACTCTCCTCATCAGTCTTTCACTCTCCATCCTCTCCACATGCCCAAACCACCTTAACGTGCTTCTCCTAACGCTTCCCATTACATCCACAACCACACCACAACGCTCCTTCACTTCCTCATTTGTTAGTCTGTCTCTCCATGTGACTCATGCTCCTCTCAAATAACTCATTTCCACTGCTCTCACTCTTGACTTCTGTCCTTCCAACAGGGTTGGTATCACAATACTGTCGTGTAACAACTTTTTTCACTTCCATGCTAACCTCCCTGTTTCTTATCACTGCTTTCAACAAACCGGCAACCTTCCTTCCCTGCTGCACCCTTTCGAGCACTTCACCCCCCAGACTTCCATCCTTACTCATCACACTGCCCAAGTACTTAAATGCACTCACAGTCTCCATATCCTCCCCATCCAATCTCACTGTACATTCACTGGCTTCACTTCTCTCGAAGACCATCACTTTACTCTTCCCTACATTCACCTTTAGATTCCGTTTCTTACACACTCTCCCAAACTCATCTACCAAGCCTTGCAGCTCCCCTTCATCTTCGCTCAACAACACAGTTTCATCTGCAAACAACAGTACAGGGAGTTTCCAGACACTGCCCTCTCTCACGAGGACCGCTCCAACATCCACTGCCCGACCTTGTATCTCTTTTATAACCCCATCCATGTACAGATTGAATAACCATGGAGACATGACACATCCTTGTTTCAATCCAACCTTCAAATGGAAAGATTCACTCAGTTTGCCATCCACACGCACAGCAGCCTTAGCACGTTTCGTTTCGTTTCGTTTCGTTTTTGAAGGCTCCAACATGCTTGCATGCGTCGGCATACTCTTCACTGCCTTCAACAACTTTCCATCCACTCCATATATTCTTAATACCTTCCACAAACCTTGTCTATTCACCCTGTCATATGCTTTCTCCAGATCCATGAAGGCTGCATACAACTTCTTGCCCTTCTCTAGAAACTTTTCCACTAAGGATCTAAAAATGAATATCTGGTCTACACAACTTCTTCCCTTCCTAAAACCTCCCTGCTCTTCTCCAACTTAAAATTCTGTAACCAAAAATTCTGCAACCTAAAATTCTTTGACCTAATGTTCTGCAACCTAAAATTCTGCTACTTAAAATTCTTCAACATAAAATTCTGCAACTTGAAATTCTGCAACTTGAAATTCACCAATGTAAAATTCTGCAATGTAAAATTCTGCTTTTTAAAATTCTGGTATCTAAAATTCTGCAACTTGAAATTAAGCCATGTAAAATTTTGCAACGTAAAATTCTGCAACTTAAATTCAGCATCACCTTGTAGATTACTGACGCAAACTGTCAATACTGAATCGAAATAAATATAAGACAAAACAGTGTGTCCTATGCAAAATAAATTGCTAGGGAAGCGTTGCTACATTCTCGTCGGTTAAGGAGGCTCCCTGACACCTTTTCCTAAGCAGTTTGTTTTGCTAATTACACCCTAGTCTTATTCTGTTACGTAAATCATTCCATCACATCCATGCTCTGCATAAACAACGTACAAATGGATATTAACCAGGCAGATCCAAAAATAAATTGTTAAAGAGGAGGTGCTAGGGAGCCTCCTTACCCTACAAAGAATATGGCCATAACTCAGGTAACGGACAGGATACAATTTAAATAAATAATCTATTGTCAGCTCCCTTAATTCCGCAAGGGGTGCCCACCAACAAATCGCCTCCATATCACCCTGCCCCCAGCCATTTCACTGCCCTCCCTCCCAGCTCACACCCTTGTCTCTCATAAACCTCTCCACTCCATCACTTCATCTCATCCTTGGCCCCCCCGTCCCTCTCCTCCTCCTCCATCTCACTCACATACACTCCCCTTGTCTGTCTCTCACTCTACATCCTCTCCTCATGGCCAAATCACCTCAGTGCATTTTTCCTAGTGCTTCCAATCACATCCACATCCACACCACAATCTCCTTCACTTCCTCATTTGTCAGTCTGTCTCTCCAAGTGACTCCACAGGCTCCTCTCAAATAACTCATTTCCACTGCTCTCACTCTTGGCTTGTGTCCCTTCAACAAGGTCCAAGCTACACTTCCATACGTTAGAGCTGGTATCACAATACTGTCATGTTGTACCTTTTTCACTTCCATGCTCTCTTCCCTGTTTCTTATTACTGCTTTCAAAGAACCAGCAACCTTTCTACCCTGTGTACCCTTTCAAGCACTTCATCCTCTAAACTTCCATCCTCATTCATCACACTACTCAAGTACCCACAATGTTAAATAAATATGGTCATCTTTCACACAGATTCACAGTGGTGGAGTGCTAAGTTTGTTGCATCTACAAGGTGCCTTTGTAGCACTGGGTATGGGCATTGCTGCTGTTATGCTAAGTTTCCTGGTGGAGTGTGTTGTTAAGCATGATTCTCTGCATTTCCTTACCACCACCACCGCCACTGTTATGAGTCAGCCAGCCTAAGAAGACCACCACCACTCATACCACATAGAAGTGTCATTACCTTGCACATCATCAGTCAGGGGAAGACCAGCACGACATTGGAAAACACCCAATGTAGAAGATACAACACACAATGAGCTACTCCTCAGTATTGTTCATGTATTAGACTACTTAGGGGTAGTTGTGTGTGGATACTGTAGTCAGGTAGATGTCACAGTTTTGATGGATTCAGGTTCCACCATCAACTTACCATCTGAAGAGGCGTTAATAAGAGTTCAATGTAACAGATCGAAACGAGGTAGCCTCCTTGAGCCCCTGGATCAAAATCTAGGCATGGTTGATGGGTCATATTTAGACATGGAAGGCAAAACCCAGCTTAGAATTTCTTCACAAGATTCAGCAGACCCATTCATTGTTGACTTCTGTGTCACACCCTGGATTAGCTGCCCTGCCCATGTTTTAATTGGTGTTCAAACCATGGTAGATGAAAATGTCAATGCGTTACCAGCAAAAGGGGGAGTCGCTATACACGGTTGGTTTGTGCTAAGTATCACACACTAAGTATCACACACCATGCTTCACAGTCACTAGTATATTATGATCCCTCCTAATGATCCATCATCAGATCCATCCTCCTCTGCTCTGCCTGACCCACTTACTGACTTCTCGGATCCCTTTAATGATGGACTGTGCTCATCCATGCTTGATCATGGTGAGTCGTCATTGAGCTCGTCATTATCTTCCTCCTTACCCCTAGTACACCTTAGGCAGTCCATCACAACAAACACAACAAGGGTAAGAAAAAAAAAAGAAAAAGAAAGGAAAGAAAAGAAAAAAGAAAAAAGAAAAAGGCCGTGTATGCAGAATATGAAGCAGACCAGATCTTAGGTATGGGAATTAGGTCACGGACACCCTACTTAGAACACACATACTACTTGTTTACAAGTGGTTACAATGTATGTGTGTGTGTGTGTGTGTGTGTGTGTGTGTGTGTGTGTATGTGTGTGTGTACACAGGGGTGCATGTATGTGCATACCATTGTGCATGTGCATCTGTCAAAGCTTGTGCATCTGTGTGTCCAAGCCTATGCCACCCCATTAGGAGCATAGGAGCCCGGGGCTAGGCAAGTTGGTCCTGACATTTAAGATGAGAGTGAGCAGCCTCACTCATCTCTGAGTGGCATTATATGAGCAATAAACCTCAACCATCCCTTGGATATACACGTACACAGGCTCAATCCGACTGGAGCATCTTAATTACCCATTAAACCTCCAGGCGCCATAATCTGGTTATATGGTTACTACCCAGCAAAATAAATGGTTTCCTGGTGTACAGGAGACCATTTGGCTTGTCACTCAGTGTAGAGTCATCTACAGACAGAAGGAAAAGGAAAGAATGAAGGAAAGACAAAAGAGTGAATGTAAAGTCACTCATAGGAAGAAGGAAGAGGAGGAAAGAATGATGAAAAGAAAGACAGAAAAGGATGGAAGGAAGAGAGGAAAGAGCAGACACCCAAAGTAGCACTACCTCAAGTGAGTGGATGGTGAATGCCCCCACCTAACAAACTTTATAAAATTACAAAATCCACTGTGTTCATTTATATAGTACTGCACTGCACTCCAGTCTATCTATTTATTGCCAGACACCTCAATCCCTTAAGGGGTAGCCACAAACAAATCGCCTCCATGTCGTCCTGTCCCCTGCTATTTCACTGCCCTACTCCCAGCTAACACCCCCTTCTCTCATATGCCTCTCCACTCCATTCCTCCATCTCATCTTGGCCTTCCCCTCCCTTTTACCCCCTCTACCTCACTCACATACACTCCTCTCATCAGTTTCTCACTCTCCATCCTCTCCACATGGCCAAACCACCTCAATGTGTTTCTCCTAACGCTTCTTGTCACATCAACAACCACACAACAATGCTCCTTCACTTCCTTATTTGTCAGTCTCTCTCTCCATGTGACTACACATGCTCCTCTCAAATAACTCATTTCCATTGCTCTCACTCTTGACTTCTGACCCTCCAGCAAGGTTCAAGCTTCACTTCCGTACATTAGAGTTGGTACCACAATACTGTCCTGCAGTAACTTTTCACTTCCATGCTCACTTCCCTGTTTCTTATCACTGCTTTCAAGGAACCAGCAACGGTTCTTCCTTGTTGTACCTTTTCAAGCACTTCATCCTCTAAACTTCCATCCTTTCTCATCACACTACTCAAGTACTTAAATGCACTCACATTTTCCAGTTCCTCCTCATCCAACATCACTATACATTCACTGACTTCATTTCGCTTGAAATCCAATCCAATTATCCAAAAGGCTGATACAATACATTATTATATACTGGTATACAGTATGTAGTGTTATATATAGTACAGTAATTACTCCCTTTCTATTGTAGATATGTTTTAAGAACTGCATTGGTGATGGAGAGTTAATGTAAGTGAAGACAAAGTAGCATGAAGTACAATTTTCTTATTAGATGATTGGATGATGGATGGATGGATGGATGTAAAGTGATGTGTGAGCTACTATACTTTAAATGAAGTGCATAAGCACTTTCTCACAAAGGGATCTACACATCAATGTGCTGTTTCATTCATGACCTTTCACTGTACATCTTTATCACAAAGTACTCAAGAGACAGTGTGCTATGTGAAAATGTTCATGAACTAGTAAACTGCTTTACAGTGTTAAGAAAATCAGGCTGGCTGTGCAGATTACACCAGGATTTACTGTATTTAAACTGTGGTGTAAAATTCAAGTTCATTTATTTTATTTTTTTTAGATCTTTTACCATTTTCCTATGTTCAAATGTACTATAAAAATATATGAAGGAAAAAAATATTGTTAATCAAACGTTCCAGTGAAATGATGGATTTTGTAACATTTCTTCATGCAGCAATGGAGTACTCAGTTATTGGAATTAGTTACATACAGTACAGTACTTCCATTTGTTCCTTCATTCACTCTCACAGTCAACAATGCAAAGGAATTGTTCTACTTCATCATCAGAAATAACTAGCAAAGTCATATTGGTCACATCTCCAATATGCATCATTCTGGACTGTACGTAACCATGAATATGCAGAAAACTTTTTTATGGCTCTTTAATACATAATTCTCTCTCTCTCTCTCTCTCTCTCCAGGAATAGGAAGATGCATCTTCTCTGCATTCTTTCTTCTTGTCTCTCATCTTCCACTCTTCTGAGATCCTGCAGAAAATAAACATTATGTAGATGCTGTAACTTGCTGCAAGAACAACACTGCTGTAAATTACAAAGATTTTATCATCAGTGTACTTATATGTAGCCAGATACATTAATCCCACTGAAGGAGATCAAATATTATTGCCTTTGTGAACAGATTAATAATTTTTTTTTTTTTCAGCTCTAGCACTGTTATTGAAATACATATCTGAATGAAATACATATCTGAATGAAATATGAAAAGGATTATATGCTTTCTAATAAGAAGTAAATTCACAAAGATGAGTGAGTTGCAGGTTGAAGGAGGCACAGAAGACCAAGGTGAAGGTGGCTGGACATAATAAGTGAATGTGTGTAAAAGTGAGCTTTAGAAGTTCAAAATGCAAAAGAAGTGGTAAATGGAAAAAAATCAATGGATGAAGTATGTAGAGATGCACAAGACAAGAATAGCATCCATTTTTTTAGCTGCCAGTCAATTAACTGGTGTTACCCAGATGCTACAGTCAACTCAAAGAGGTACTACCATGTGAGCAAAATGCAGCAACAAGTTTGATAATTAGTCATGCAAAACCATTATGCTTAGGCAGGAAATTTTCAGCCACGAGTAAACAGAGTCCAAGTTCAGACCCTCACTGTTTTACAAATTTTATTACATATCTTATATTTCTCTCCTCCCCAACAGCTTCCAGCAACTGTAGGGAAATAATTAAATGATTTGAATACTTGGTAAAGCTTCTAAGCCACAGAATCATCACCTGTACTATGACCAACTCCTATATGGGAATTCCTTAAGTGGAAACATGAAGGAATTTTTATGTATGTGGTGTTACGTGGAGAGACAGACTGACAAATGAGGATGTGACAAAGCATTGTGGCGTGGATATGGATGTGACAGAAAGCATTAGAAGAAATACATCGAGATGGTTTGGCCATGTGGAGAGGATGGAGAGTGACAGACTAATGAGGAGAGTGCATGTGAGTGAGGTGGAGGGGGAGAGAGGGAGGGGGAGGCTGAGAATGAGATGGAGTGGAGAGGTATATGAGAGAGGGCGTGTGTGAGCTGGGGGGAGGGCAGCAAAATGGCAGGGGTCAGGATGACATGGAGGCGCTTTGTTTGTGGCCACCCCTTACAGGATTATGGCGTCTGGCAATAGATAGATAGATGTAAAATGGGTTTGACACTTTGCCTGTGAGACAAATGAAAATATCAGCAGTCCATTTTACTGGCCACTGTAATGACATTTCTCCAAAATTTGTTCATTAATGCTCACTTTTACCAACCCTGGTAATCAACAGTATTAAAAAAAAAAAAAAAAAAGCCTGCACTGGCAGTGGTGGTGGTGGTTGTGGATCTGGAAGCTATGTGGATTACCACAGCAAACAAGAATAGGTAAAAGTATGAGTATACAAAAGAATGTAAGAGAGAAGAGAATGTGGAAACCAAATGGGAATATAATAAAAATACCTGTTTGGAGAGTGTAGTTGGAAAAGTATATGGTAGAATGGTAACCCAGACTGTAATGGGATACAGTGAAGAGGAAACAATCATTTAGGAAGAACAGCATGTAGTTTCAAAACAAACAAAAGACTTAATGATCAAGTACTGCTCTAGATAATCTGATATGTTTTCAGCATTCACAAGAGACTATTTGTTTTCCTACTGCATCAATCCCTTGTATTTCAAAATTCTTTTAGTTTAAACTGACTATGAAGTACTGAAGCATCTTTCTTTTCATACTCTTCTTTCAGTGTTCTGTGAGGGGTGCTCTGCTGGTGATCTTACAGGCTTTCAAGTTCCTCCATTCTACTCTTGGGATGTTGGCGAAACAATTGCCATCATGCTAAATATCTTTACGGCCTTCAACAAAGTCCATCAGATATCCAAACTGCCAACAACAGAATTCTACCATTATGTCTGTGCCTTACCTCAAATTTCCTATTTGCTCATACCCTACTCTTCTTCTAAAGTTATCAACAAAGTTCCACAAGAAACTGTCTTTTCACTAATTCTGTCTCTCTCTATAATTTATTAATAATCTTCCGCCTGTACCACAAGTCATATGTACTTGTAAGCTGATGATTCCACCCACTTCTCACAGCAGGTTTCACAGCAGTAATGCAACACACACAAGATGAAGTGCAGGTATTTGCAATTTCAACCTCTGGTTTACCTGTTATTTCTAAACGATGCAAAAAGAATCTTGGAGAGTTTAAAGCCATAGCAAACTCAGTTCCTATATCTTTCCACTTAGCATAATCCTCCATAACTCAGTCCTTCATGATCTCAGAAGCTGGATATACTTAACCAATTCCATGCTTTTCTTAACCCTACTTAGCAGCTGACTCTATACTGTGGCATATTTATATTCTATTGTATGGAGAACAGCTGTTATGTGAGTGAGGGGAGATAACCAAATACTTTCTTTTTTTTTTTACTGGGTGAAGTCAAAGGCTTTTCTGTTCATCATCTTATGATGACAAATGATTACAATGTGATCCAGAATTGTTGCATTCCCATCCTCTTTATAATGTAAGGTTCATCTATGAGATGCAACTCTAGTATTAAAACCATCTAGCGTCCAACAATATGCTTGAGATCGTAGTATTATTTCAACTGAGTTGTTGTTGTTGCTTTACCTCAGCCTGTGTGGCCAAGCAGACCCACTGACCACATGCAACCAGCCACCTTCCTGCCGCAGACAATGCCTTGCCAGGGTTGGAACAGGGTCCTTCCACATGGCAAGATGCAGGGAAAATGGAGAGGCCATAGCTGCCTAGAGGATGAGCTGTACACAGATATGTATGAGTAGCATTCTTAGCCTGGAGCTTAATACTTGATAAATGTAGCTGAGTCTTAGGTGGTGGCACTCACTATCCACTTACCTGATGCAGTGCTGCTCTCGGGTGACTGCCCTTTCCTATCTTTTTTCTTTCTTTCCTCTTCTGTCTTTCTTTCCTTCATTCTTTCCTCTTCCTTCGGTCTAGGGGTGACTCTACACTGAGTGACAAGCCAAATGGTTTCCTGTACACCAAGAAACCATTTACCACACTGGGTGGTAAGCATATAACCAAATTATGGCAACTGGTGATTTAGTAGGTAATTTAGGCGCTCCAATTGGATTGAGCTGGTGCAGGGTTATCTCCAAGGGATGGTTGGGGTTTATTGCTCACGTAATGCCACCCAGGGATGAGTGGGGCTGGTCACTCTCATCTTAAATGTCAGGACCAGCATGTATTCAATATGGACGGTGGGTGTTAGTGCCGAAGTGGTGGCATGCAGAGGTATGTGGTATGTAGGAGGACTGCTGGGCCTTGATAGCAGGCTGCGAAGCCTATGCCCAGAGTTGGACACATTAAAAAAAAAAAATGCTCAGCTCTCAGCTCCTACGCTTCTCATAGGGCAACACAGGAATAGATGATGTATGTATGATGTATGTAGTATTGTGTAAGGCAAGCTACCAGGCCTTGGTTCTACGTCACTCCCATGGTAGTACCTCTAGAGACAATGGTAACCATGCAACTCCTACCAGTTTGGTGGACTAATGGGTGCTACACCTTGGCTAAGAGTAACCCAGGACTGTGGAGGGCAGGGGAGCCCATCTTTGAGCTGGATACAAGCTCTGGTCACATACCCATCAACTGTACAATACGTACACTTTGTCTCACCAGGGTTCTTCCCTATTGTAAGGTACAGGGAAATATGAGGAGGTTTGGCTCCCAGGTGAACAATGCAGCTCCTTAGCTCCATTCAGGGTGTACAGTACCACCATGTGTAGGCTCTTTGTCAGTGCTATTAAGCTGTCTAATGACACAGTGGTTACAATATCCTATGCAGAGTGATGGACTTGAATTGTTCATGAGTTTGATGACATAGTGGTTACAATATCCCATGCAGAGTGATGGCCTTGGACTGTTCATGAGTTTGAACAGCATCAGGTTACTAGAGTCATGCAGTCATACAATGCCACCAAAGGAACAAGCTAGTCATATGCTCCTATGTGTACTGGACTATGGTAGCCTAGCCATGGATCCCTGAACATCAAATGTGATAGTAATGGGGATGGTGTAAAGAATTGGCTGTTACTGTTTATTTACCCCATTACTCAGACAATGTTGCCTGAAGATGATTATACTCAGCTTGAGGAGACTTTCTGAACAAGAAGGATTGGATATAGCTTTAAGTAACTCCTTCATTACTAAAGATCAACCTAAATTGAATAAAAGTTGTTTGGTCATTGCTAAGTCATCGATGTTAACAGGCTACCTCTTGTATCTGCCATTTCAATACCCACACTTCATTTAGCTCACACTACTCTTGCAAATAAGGTCAGAGCACCCAAGTCAGAATGATGGTCTTATATAAATTCAATCAATTCAATCCCAAGGAGGTTGCTGAAGGTTCTTCAGTAATGTAATGTCACCAAGGGAAGTAAACTGGTCTGGATCTGGAACTGAATTAGTTCATATTAGGTTCACTACAGTGCCAGATCTTCTCCTCAGGGAGAGTGATGGTCATACTTATTCATTCCTCATGCTGGCAAAGTATATCTAGGGAAGGGGTTTCTGGATGAAGAGTGATGCATGGGCAAGTGGAGTATTGTATTAGATAGGTTTATCAGTAGAACTGATTGAGCACCAACATATGCAAGCAAACAAAATGACTGACCAGCAATTCCTTTAAATTTCCACCATAACACAGGCTTAAAACCTGGACCCAGGGCACATACACCATGAAACAAGTTTGCTACCACCAAGCCATTACAGCTCTTGCAGGCTAGTCATCTACCCTTAAAAGTAATGGATACCCTAGCACTGGACCCCTGCACCTTGAAAGTGACAAATGGGGATGGGCTCTTTTATTGTTTTGACCGAGTGACTGAAGGTGAAAGAGTCAAAGGGATGATGCTATGTCATGGAAGGAGGGTCAGTTTTAAGTTAGAATGGGTATAACCAGAGCTTTGAAGCTCAGTCATGTCCTTTTCAGTTCATTCTTGCTGCTACCAAGTAATTTTATTCAACTTACAAAAAATCTCTGATAATGAAAGGGTTCATTACATTTATATCCAACCATTACAGTTAATCTATCCTATCATTTCGTTTCGTTTTTGAAGGCTCCAATATGCTTGCATGCATCGGCCTTGGTCACCTAATGGCGGCTCTCCATGCTGCTCGATCCCTGGCAGCCTCCCTGTTCAGTTCCTTAACTCTTAAGTCACACTTAATGACCTCGTCCCATGTCTTTCTCGGTCTACCCCTCCCAACCCCTCCCCCAATATTAACACCTCTCACCCTCTGTACCCAATTATCATCCCCCATCCTCTCCACATGTCCAAACCACCTCAACCTACCTCTCCTCACCACAACACCAATACACTCCAGTCCCATCCTACCTCTCAACTCTTCCATCGTAAACCCAGCCCCCCCAGGCCTTGCACGCAGGGACGCACTGCACATCCACCTAATCATTGTCATTTCTATATGTTTAAACCTGCGAATATCCTCTTCCTTTACTGCCCAGGTCTCACTACCAAACAGCATCACTCTCCTAACACATGCTGCATACAAAGACCCCGTAGCACGTAAGGAGAGTCCTCTCAATGTCATGAGAGGCAACAGCTCCCTGAACTTCTTCCAACCACTTCTCACCCTAGCAACCGAGCTAACTCCAGCCCCACCTCCGGCACAAAACATGTCTCCCAAATAACAAAACTCCTCCACACACTCAAGAGACTCACCTGCAAGTTCAACCCTCTCACGCCTAACAATCTCCACCTGCTCTCCCCGACACGCCGCACACATAAAATCAGCATCATCTAGCAGTCTACCTCTAATACCACTACATCTCTTGTGCACCCATTTATCACAAACACTACACAAGATGGAATTACTTCCCACACCCTTATGGCAAACTGCACATGGCCACTCTCCCTCTCCTATGATTGTACCACCACCAACCCTAGATATCATCACTTGTTTTATCTGCATTTACCCTTAAGCCCTTGTATCCCATACCATCTCTCCACTTCTTAAATCTT